>CAFUXE010000889.1:414992-444502 GCA_903364295.1 Serranus cabrilla | reverse complement strand
TTTAGTGATCTTTTTAAATTCAGTCTGTAGATGAACTCAAAGCCAAGTAAAGATATCCAACATATAGATGATTACAGTCAATGCAATTGTTTTCTGTCTTTTACCATTATGTTGACTAATAGACTAATTTAAATCTTACATTTTATGAAAGTACATTTTGTGGATAACCAACTTGCTTAATATTTTTTTATTGGAAGAATTTAAGTTACTGCTTGTTTGATGTTTAACATGTTTAAGTGCCTGCATGACTTCATAGCTATTTGTAGTGGATAAAGTAATCAGATCCTTTATTGTTAAGTAAATGTAGCAATACTGCAATATAAAAATACTCCATTATGAGTTAATGTCCTGCACTGAGAATTTTACTTCAGTTAAGGTGCCAAAAATTATTAGCAAAATGTACTTTAAGTTTCAAAAGTAACTCATAATGTAGAAAAATCCCCCTTACTGTTATAGTATTATATTATATTATTATTATTATGTTATTGGATTATTATGGCTGATGCATTAATGGATGAGTTGCATATTATGTGTTGTAGTTGCTCAAAGTTTTCACTGTTTCATTTATACTTTGTTAAGTTTAATCCATAACAATATTCATCACATTTTACAAGCTAAAACTGTCAGATACGTGAAGTGAAGTACAATATTTCCTTCAGTTTTGTAGTGAAATCGACTCATAACTTCATAACATGAATGAAATAATCACCCTAAAAACAAACCCGTCAGGTGAACTGAACTAATTATTTATTTATTATATTTATTTAAATTTTTAGTCTTTTATTCATGCTTCTCGTTTATTATCAAATTCCATCAGTGATCACGTTTTTCCCCACCTTTAATCAGTTTTACACAGAATATCTGCAGAAACAGGACAGTCGTCCCAATCGCCGTCAGAACCAGATTAATGAAAATATACTTTAAATGAACAATACTAGGAAGCTAAAAATCTATTTAGTGTGGCTTTTATGTAGTGCTTTATAACTCTGTGGTATAATTACTTATACTTATCCATGATCATCTTTATTTGTGAGTTATTTTATTTTATCCTTTTTTGTTACTTGTCCGAAAGGTGCTACATTAATGAGGTTTGACCTTTTAATAGCACTAACATGATGATAACTATATTAAACATTATACCAAGAAAAAACAAAGAAAAATAAGCAAATAAAGAGGAAAAAGGAAGGAAAATAAAGAAATGAATAAGTAAATAGTGCAGGATTATACACATCTAATATCAAGTCTGGGAAGAAGCAGACTGTTCTAACCTTTGTTTGGTGGAAAGTTTACAATAATGAATCATTAATTATGTTTGTGCGAGAGAATATAATTATTCAGCTTTTTATGTCAAATAATCAGTTTGGCATCCTGTCTGAATACAAACTTTCGTCTGTGAATAGGACGCGTTTTTCTCTGATCTTCGGAGTTTAATAACATGTTTTGAGTTACAACACCAGACTGAAGATGTAATTCCTTCACTCGGCCTCTCCGGCGGCTGTGGTGAAGTGAAACAGGCCGCTCCCACAGCAGAGCCCGCAGGTTGCTCACAGAGGAGCGGGGTCTGCGGGGTCGCGACCCCTGTCAGGTTGTAATTGTAGGAAGAGGCCCCGGAGGGTCCTGGATGAAGCTGGCTCGAGCTCAGTGTGATTGAGTTTGACAACGCGGCCCAAACCTGAGGCGTGGTCACCGTGCAGCTCCCACACAGGACAACCAGGATGTTTCCAATACAGAGTATTACCTGCTCAGGACACTTCCTGTCCACATTTATATTCATCTATAAGGCTTGGACGCCATCCGTATCCTTGATATGATGGTGTATACTGTCAGAAACATATAAATAGTCTATTATATATTTTATTCTCTATCATTTCTATCAGAAATATTGAAAAACCAGCAGCTGAACTGGATTACTGCTGTTTTTAAATGACTTTTTACATTCTGATCCTGCATGAGGGAGCGAATCATAACCGTATACAAAAACTATTGATTAGATGCGATATCATAACAAATATGATCGAGATATGAAATTATCTGTATGGAGATTTTGGCCGTATCACCCAGCGCTTCTCTCCTTGTTTCATGAAAGTTAAAGTCCGGTTAATGTGACGGCTTGTTTAATGATCGCTCCCGTCAGAGGAGAGAACTGGAGAAGATAAAAGAGACGCTCCGAGTGCATCAGTCTTCAGAGCAGCGGATATTCCCCCCTCCACTCTGAAAAATGACTAAATGTGCCAGAGCTTTTTTTAGACTTTTGCTCGGATGTTTACAGATAAGACCCCTGCCCTGAATGTCACCAGCAGCCATCCTGGGGCCTGATTAGATTTGGGGAGGGTGATAAATGTGCCTGAGTCAGAGGGTGCCGTGCCTTCAGGGCATGCTCGCTCAGACCCTGAGCCGTCCGGGTGATTCAGCGCTCTCCCCTGGGAACGGGGGGTGAATTGGGGAAGTGTGCGGGGCGAGGCCAGCCTGGGCCGCTCACCCTGCCACAGGAGGTGCCTCAGGGGAGGCGAGGGGGCAGAGGGCCGGTGCCAGGGTCACAGCTCCCCGACCATGAGCCGGGGCTTCTCCTCACCCTGCGCCTGCTCTGCTCTGACCCCAGTTGTTCCTCTATCAATGCTCGCTTTTTCCTCCTCCTGTCAAGGCCACTCTGCCGCTACACGAACAAGACGAGGGGAAAAAGTGTCTTTTGTGCTGAAGTTTACTGAGATAATTTGAAATCGCAAAATGCTTACACATCATTACCCCTTCGCCCAGAGTTCACCCCTCAGATGTGTAACCTCAAGCCTACATGTGCATATACAACCTCTCATCAGCTGCTTCTCTGTCCGTCCTGCAGGCCGGAGCTTCCCAGGTGATTTTCACCAATCCTCTGGAGATCGTTAAGATCCGTCTGCAGGTGGCTGGAGAGATCACCACAGGCCCCAGGGTCAAAGCCCTGAGCGTTGTGAGGGACCTGGGCTTCTTTGGCCTCTACAAGGTAGGTCAGCACCTCGGCAGCACCGTGACGTCTGCAGCTTCAGCTGTGGTTAGCTGTCATACAAGGGCAGAGAAAGGTACAGAAACATGAGGGGAGTTTATTTATTGTTCATCCTCGTGTTTGTAGTAAGAGTGCAGGAAGTTTGGTGGAAGACAAACAAGTAAAATCATCAACATTTCGAAAATGTCACAATAAAATTTATGAAAATGTGAACTTCCAGTTAGCTAATAAGCTCGTTTTCATCTGTGGTCCCTGGGCAGGTTATTATGGAGAGTTACCAATACAATGCTTCAGCAAGAAATACAGTAAAAGACAGTACAATACATACATACGTTACAAAATTTGCAGGTATGAGCGAGCAAAAACAGTGTTTGTACCAGCAGAGCCAGAGGAGGGAGAATGAAAGAAAGTACTCTCTTACATTTATGTTTAAAGGTTAGATAATAAATGTCTTAGACACTGCTGACGGGTGTTATCCTACCTGTATTTTTTGGTACTTTAATCTGTCAGTATCCTAAAGAATAAGTTTTGCATGAAAAGTCACAACCAGCAAAGCAGAAGATCACCGTAGCTGCCAATACAGAACATAAAGTGGTATCAAATTGTAGTGAAATAACAGAGTAAAGTGAAACTACTTCTGCACTGCAATTGAATATTAACATGTGATTCAGTTTGTCCTGTAATGATGCACAGATGAAATACTACTGTATCTGAACAAACATTTGTGTGTGTACACAGACATAATGGAGGTCAGATCGCTGATTTGAGGATCAAACGGGCCTTTTTGCTGACTGTTTGCAATTTTCCAAAACAGCGTTGAACACGCGAAAAGGGAGCTGAAGCCAACGAGCAACAGCAAATTAGTGAGGGATTACGCTTTGCTACTGCTACGTCTCCAGATCCTTGTGGGTTTACTTACGGCTCGAGTCATGTGTTCATACTCCATATTTTAATGAGGAGCAGACAGTGTGTGGCTTGTTAAAAAAAAGGAAGAAAAAAAAGCTGACTTCCTCTTGGCAGAAGAAGCGAGCACACCGAGGTGCATAGCAGTGGTGTGTGTGTGTGTGTGATGGATCTCTCTCTGGAGGCCCAGTGCTGCAGCTCTGCCTGGGGGCTCTTTGGCTCCATCATCAACACTAAAGCCCCCTGCTGCAGGTTGAATAAGACGGCTCCCAGACCACTTAATCCCCAAGACAAACCTCCTCCACCGCTGCCTCTGCCGGTGACCAACTGAGGTCACGATGCATTTAAATCTCTCTTTTTTTTCTACTAGGGAGCCAAAGCGTGCTTCCTGCGTGACATCCCCTTCTCCGCCATCTACTTTCCTGTTTATGCCCACACCAAGGAGAAGCTGGCAGACGAGGACGGAAGTCTGGGGGCTCTGCAGCTGCTCACTGCTGGAGCCATCGCAGGTAACAAACATCTGGAGAGCTCAGCGTCCGTGTGGACGGCCAAGATCAAGAGGGATGGGTCACATTTTCTGCTCCAAGGGATGCAGTTTTTAAATGTTCCTTTTGGTTTTTCAAAAAGAAAATAACAACAAGCAGGT
This sequence comes from Serranus cabrilla, assembly GCA_903364295.1. Classification (NCBI taxonomy): domain Eukaryota; kingdom Metazoa; phylum Chordata; class Actinopteri; order Perciformes; family Serranidae; genus Serranus; species Serranus cabrilla. Next base: position 439,976 of record CAFUXE010000889.1, on the reverse strand, counting down.
ACCATATACAGCATATTTACATAATTGGTGCAGGAAACCATGCGCAGCATTCATCCGGTCACCCGCAGCCTCATTACAGACACTGAAATCCTGAAAGTCGAGGAAGACTTTTAGGTTTTTTGGTTTCACAGAAAGTTTCTGGAGGGGCTTTTGAAAAAGAATTTTATATTTAGTTGTAATATTGTAAAATAGCAATGCAGTGATGGAAAGTACATTTTCTCAAGGACTGTCCTTAAGTACAATTTTACTTTCCATAAATGTAACTTTATACTTTTCACTCCACTACGTTTAGCTGACAGCTTTAGTTACTTTTCAGGTCGAGATTTATCATGAAAAAATACAATTTACAATCATTACGCATGTTTATGAATTAAACTACGTAAAAGTATATTAAGTAGTTAAAATGAGCAGTAAAACACTGTTTACATAAATACATCAATAATAATAATCCATTAATATATTTTGAATATTTAAAACTTTGATGCCGGTGCTTTTGTACTTTTACTTGTAGTTGAGTAATTTCACAGTGTGGTGTTTGTACTTTTACTGAAGTAAAGGATCAGAATACTTAGATATGTGAACCACCACAGATATCAAACACTGTCTACTGATAGATATTAAACAGGCATTAAACAGGTGAGATTCCTTCATCGTCTCCCAGAGCTGCTCCATATCTTTATTAGGTTAGTTATTAATAGATTGCGCTTAGTTATAATTGGCTGCTCTCGCTTGTCTAATAAATGCATTAACAAGGGAAAGAGTTTGCAGATCATTGCCTCTATTTGAAGCCAAAGTAATCTCGTTTGTTCAACCACCCATAAAGAAATTATTCTGGCACGCACTCATTTTCCATCTTGGCTGAATTTCCCCCACCTTGTTCTTTTGGGAGTTGTAAAACCTGAGTAATGCATTTTGATTTTCTGCTGTTCGTGCTTTCTCCATCTGTTGAATCTCACAGTACTCCGGCAGTACATATATATATATTTATATATATATATAAATATATATATATATACACAGAGCACTTTTGTCATATCGCAGTATACAGCGATACCCATTTCAAGCCCTGCATGATGCTGCAGCAGGGATGACACCCATCTGTGCATAGTGAAAGCGCTTCATTATGTCTGTTGTGGAACGTCTCCTAAGGTGTACCGGCGGCTTCGCTGGTGACCCCTGCTGATGTCATCAAGACCAGGCTCCAGGTGGCGGCCCGAGCAGGCCAGACGACGTACAGCGGAGTCATCGACTGCTTCAAGAAGATTCTGAAGGAGGAAGGTTTCAGGGCGTTTTGGAAGGGCGCAGGAGGTAAATACGCACACACACACACACACACACACTCGACAGTCCTATAAGTGGTTTCATGACTGGGAAATGAGGCTCGCTGTGGTGGCTCTAATTGTCTACAAGTCACCGCAAGAATATTAAATCTCACATTGTAATTTCAAACTGTCTTCCATTAGCTCGTGTCTTCAGATCTTCACCGCAGTTTGGTGTAACCCTGGTGACCTATGAACTGCTGCAGAGATGGCTCTACGTAGACTTCGGAGGACAGTAAGTACTTTAACCCCAGTCTGCACAATTACACTCCTCCTGTCAGTGTCTAGAAGTGCGTTTTGCACATAAACTGTAAGAAAAGGTTAACGCAGAAAAGTGAAGCCGATGCTGAAGCGCCTTAAACCTGCATTCTTTCTAACGGCCAGCAGGGGGCGACTCCACTGCCGGCAAAGAAGTCTATGAGAAAAGGACCCTACTGCTCACTTGAGTCTTAATTGCTAGTTTTCATACAGCATCATGTTCGTTTTGTAAATCATGCTCCTATTTAAAGTGAAATAGACAATAAATCAGGGTACCCTATGATCACTGCCACAGTGACCTGTCAATCACGACAGAATAGAAATTTGTATTTATGGCAGCTGTCAACTTTTTTTGGTTTGCCTTGAATTATGGAAGCTAAACATGCCAAGATGTTGGAGTTGCTAACTTGGTGGTTTCCATTTGTAGTCCAAGTGGTAGAGATGATCTCTGAATGACTATTTAGCTTTTTTAAATTCTCTCAACTCCATTTTTATTCTAATCACACTGTAAACAACAAAAAGCATGCAGGGAAGGCGGTCTTGGCTTGAATATCTGTAAACAAAGATGTCTGCTGGCTACAACAGAAACCCAGAAGGTAAATCTTTTACAGCTCAGTATCCGGTGTGCTCTGACTTTGGGTTACAGTAAATGTGCTCTTAAAAAAACAAGATTGGTGATGCCAAAATGCCAAACTTGAAGCTTTACAATGGTAGTCCTCAAACCAAGTGGTGACATCTCGGTGGCTGTGTTCACTTCTTTTATAGTCTACTGGTCTTAATCTAACTCTCTCTCCTCAGCCGTCCTGCCGGCTCCGTGCCCACCACCAAACCGGCGATCGCGGACCTTCCCTCTGTGACTGCAGACCACGTGGGCGGCTACCATCTGGCTGCTGCGACCTTTGCAGGCGTGGAGAATAAGTTTGGTCTGCACCTGCCCAAATTCAAGCCTTCAGGATTGGCGACAATCAAACCAGCGGTGCCCCAATCAGAGCCGCAGGCCTCATAGAGCGCCACTCATCGTGGCTGTGAGGGCTGCATGCTCCTCCGGTCATTGTGTCTATTGAGCCACGTTTCAATTCAATACTTTTGAGCGATTGTCTTACTTTGAATGCTGCATGAGTTTCGGCTTTACTGCATTTTTTTTTTGTTTTTGTTTTGCATAGCTTGCACAACTTTATTGTACATATTGTACTTCTCCACAGAGGGACATTATGGCATGACGAAGGATTGTATCTGCGCTTTCTGGTGTGCAACAGCTTTGGTGTGCATGTGTCAGTTAAACTTCAGAGACATGAGGATGTACAGATGTTTTCAAAAGTGTTTATTTTGAAATCATGACCAGGGACTCGGGAAATAATTTAAATGTATTTATTGTATTTTATTGAAATAAATCATTCAAACTGTTTCGTCTCTAGAGTGAAAAGTACATTCTCAGTTTTGAGATTCTTCGGGAAACGTTCGGATCCCGTCAGCGTACGTCACTGAGCAGCTACAGCATACATGATCATCTTCTGAGGCATTGAGGATATCCCACTATCTCCAGTCTAACCAGCTGCACTGATCAAGTGAAAACTGGCGCAGTATAGAACAATATAGAAAGTAGAAAGACATCTGGATTTTGGACATTTCAGTATTTTACAAACAAGTGAATATTTGGGTTATCAAGTCTAAAAGGAACAGAGATGACAACATGGTTCTACAGTTATAACTTTACATTCCTGGGTGTTTACAGGTGTGATTGTTTTTCTACAGCTTTGGTGGAGATGGAGCTCTGCTATGAGTGTTCGACCTATTTGGATTAAAAAAAAAATTAAGGCTTATGTTAGCATGCCCGAAATGAAGACAGGGTTTACAATCAAAGAGTGAACTTAAAGTTTAAGGCATCTGGTTGGAGAAAGGACGACTGGCCTGTGTTAAGTGAATATGGCTTCGTGTTAGTGTCTGAGGTCGACGGCCCTGACGCTTGTGTTAATCCGAGGAAGACGGGCGACGGTCCAGCTAACCGACGTGTCCAAATAAGCAGGTGTACGAAATCAAAACGTATCCATAATTCTCTCTGATCATCTTCTTCCTCCGGTCATGTTGTCATCACATCTTCTCCTTCCATCAAAAAAACAAGGCAGATATTAACAAACGCGCCACTGGTCCCTTAAACGTCTCCTGGCTGCGAGTCGATCAGGCAGCCAGGCGCTGAGCTGCCAGCTCCTCCGCATCGTCTCTGTTCTCGTTGATCTCTGCCAGCGTGCGAACAAAGCGGGTCCACTCGTCGTTTCGTGGAACCGAAGTTTGCTGTTGGAGGGGAGGGGCAAAGCAAAGCATGGTTATCTATATGGTTATTTATGGTCTCAATTACAAACTCAAACCATAAAGAATCATTTGCGTGAAATCCACAAGACGCTGTTCAATTACTCACAACAGGACAAATTACAGCAGGTTAAAGTGTGAAACAACATGTATTTAGTGATAAGGATTAAAGAGACTTGATTGTAAAATGCTGAGTCATGCCCGTTCACCTCGCCAACATCATACACAAGCACCCGTCCGTCAGAGTCGCCCACAGCGATCTCTCGGCCAGAATGAGCCCATCTGACCCTGTTGAGCGCCGGGTTACCGTCCACGGTGACGCTGGCGGTAGGAACCTACGACAGAAACACCACAAAACACCAACAGAAGAAAATATATTTAGAGGAAAAAAAAGTAGATTAATGTTTGATTGTTGCTCTGCTACGACAGAACATTTGTCTCCTTTTACAGCGAAGGTAGGCAGTTTATTTTTCCTGCTTCAAAACATCAGCAATGACCTTTGAGCATATTGGAATTCAAGAAGTCTGAGAGAAAACTTGCTCCTCTTTTCTAGTGAACTACCTATCCCATAAATCCCATAATAAATAAGTAAACTCCACGACTCCACAGGGAAGAACTGACAGAAAACAGAGTTGAACAGTGAGAAGACGAGCTCACGTACGTCTGTGACAGCAGGATGAGGACGTACATTAGATTTGATAATTATTCATACTTTTTTATGATGTTTTTATAGATCCTAATGAATTTTAAGTAAAAGGCAAGGCTCTGCAGTTAATGTAAATGGTTTTTTTTTAATGTCTCGATCTGCTACAGAGGCTGAGAAATAAATGATTTAGTAAACATTTTCGTTCTGTGCTGTTCTTCATTAAAGCCTCTGGGTTTAGAACGTGGTTTTCTGTGAGAGTGATGTTCAGGGCAGACTTAGGTCTTAGTGGGTTCAGATGTGAGTGTGAAATGTGTGTGCTGTTAGTATGAGTGTTATACCTCAGTGTCGTTGTTCAGGTTCCACAGGTCGAGATGACCGACTCCGTCCACACAAGCAAACAGAGCCGGGTGAGTCGGAGACCACATGACGTCATACACATAGTCAGAGTTATCTTCAAAAGAGTACAGAGGCTTGTTGTTCTGCAGATATATGTGAGGGGAAAAAACACGTTAGATTTTAGGACACCAGACTTAATACAAAGATATCACTGCTTAATTGATAGATATGATCAAACGTATCCGACAAATGCACAATTTGATGATTGTAGCATTCTTAAAATAACCCTTTTTTTACTTTTCTAAAGCGGTCCAGTTTTTCAACTGTGAGGCTCAAGACTTTTCATAATCTGCCACCAACAGATGAAATTTAGTTACATTTATTTTGCTTCATGATCAGAAACCTGCAAAACCAATTACATTTTTACCAGACGTAGTTTGTAGTGATGAATGCTATTAGAGCTTTGAGTGGCTGTAAGACTACGTTTGTTCAATTAGAGGGAACAAACTGGTTATTTTGGCTAAAAACTGCCAAAAAGAAAAAGAAACATTATGACGCTGAACTACACTGCAGCTATATAGAAGCTTGTCAAGACACAAAACACACACAAGACGGAAACACAGATGGGATTTTTCTGCTGCCGACGTTTTCTAGGCCTCGCTCTGACCTTGGTGCTCCACAGTTTGACAGTCCAGTCGAAAGAGGAGGTAACAAACAGGTGGGAGAAGTCCAGCGGCCCTGCGGCTGTGTGGCAGTGGATCCCTGTGATGGGCCCGTGGTGGCCCTCAAACATCTCACTGATGCCCGCTTTGCTGTGGAGCACACAGGAGACGGAGGGGAGAGTGAGCGGCAGATCACATCAAGCATGAGAAACTTAAAGGGACCGTTTATGAAGTGTATGAGTTAGCTTAAATAGTTAGTGAATGACCTACAGTAGATGGCAGTCAAACTGTATATATATATAATATCTTCACTACTGTGTCTTGTTTATTGTGGGGAACTGAAGCCATTTTATCAATCGCTCTCCTCCAAACCACCAAACTACCCTGTCATTTTATCCAGAGGAACACGGTAGTTGCTGGTCCTCCGCTGCCTCCATCGGTTCGTCTGTTTGTGTTATTGTGCGGCTTTCCTGAATCCAAACTCGCACTTTAACACATCAAACTCACAGATCGATGCAGCAGTAAACCAGCAACCCCGCTGTTTGCGAGGCAAAATGACTGTTTTTGTGAACGGAGGCTGGTGGCTTTAAATAAACATGGATCATGACTTCATTTCCCACTGCATAAACATAAACGGGGCTGTTTGATGGCAAATTCAAGCTGTGAAAAAATTCTAAATATAGCGTACACTTAAACTGACACTAATTTATTAGGTGGCTAAATGTTTTGCTGCTGCCCCCATCCACTGCTGTACATAGCTTAAATTCCTTGTCTGTTGTCTCCTGCCTGCTTCTCTTAACTGTTCCAACCACCATCTACTGTGGTAATACACTGACTCATACAGACCCACTTCAAGAAAAGTCTGAACTATCCCTTTATTTTCCAAAAGCAGCAGATGTTGCGTAACGATCAAAACCATTTCTGTACGTGCATGAAGGGAACAAAGAAGGAAAACAGTTAACACTGCTGTGTTTAAATCATTTATAGGCCTCTGCTGGACGTATTCACATCAATCATTTACTTATATCATATGATTACCAGCAGGGTGGCAAAAGTGTCTGCAACCCCTCAACCACATGTTGCAGAGCTGTTACCCAACTGAGGCTCTGATAATTAACGTAGAGAGGTAAATACTCAGCGTGAGTGATGCTTATGCATTATTAACTGCGATCAGAGTATCATACCATTGTAAATGAGGTGGAAAATTATTCCCCCAATTACAGAGGTGATTCTGCTGTGCAAAACTCAGCAGCTCTCCCCTCTGTGCGGTCTCTGGGCAAACTGCAGGACACGCTCCTCGGTGGCAGCTCTGATTTAAGACACAATTCTTTGCTTCTTTACCCGACGACCAGCCGCCACGAGGAGCCCCGGTGTCTTAAATGAGAACATTGTGGGATGAACTGCAGTTTTAATTCTCCCCGGGAAGACCGACTGTAAACAAACTCTCTCACCCAGAGAAACATACTAAGGAGAAGAGAGAAAAAAAGGACAGGGGAAAAAATGATTTGTTTCCCCTGCATGTGTGCCCTGTTTATGTTGAGCGACCTTTGCAAACACAACTGACAAGCGGAAAAGAAAAACAGGATGACTGGGCAGGAGTGAAACCTCAAACAGCAGGAGATCAAGTGTTGGATTTGGGAAGTGAGTGGGCTATATTTATTTGACACTCGGGCCGAGGTGGGCCCAACAAGCCGCCTCAGTTTCCTGGCGGTGTTTCGGGAGGGGAGCGCGGTTTGCTTATGAACACACCTTCCATGACGACACGACATGTAGACGGAGCCGTCCTCGCTGCCCACCACGAAATTGTTGACATCTCCGAGAGGGAAAGACATGGAGGTGACAGCTACGGCTTTGGACTGCTTGAACACGAGCTCCATGCTGTCCTGCGGAGGGGAGGCGACATGGAACAACATCTTTAACAAGCTCCCCGCTCGGGCTTTATGTTAACACACGCGCTGCCAAGCACAACCTATAAAAATCACTTGACAGTTTATTAATGCGTAATCTAAATTCAACCAGCACTTTATAAAAAACTGAAGTTTGACATTGAGGTCTTGGCAGCACAGATGAAATGACACAGCTAGCAGAGTTAATTTCCTTGAAAGTGAAAAATGAGTTGTAGAGAAAAAGTCGGGGGGGAAATACCAAACTGAAAAGTTAAAGAGAAGGAGTCCGGCCAAAATGTTTGACATTTAGAGTGAAAGGGAGGGACAGGAAGTGTGAGGAATGTGAGCATGAAGAGAGAACAGAAAATGTAGAAGCTCAAGGCTTTAAAATATGGTTTATAATTAACACAGTCGTTTCATTTTATGGCTAAATATTTAACCCAGAGCTGTTTATGTCATTCAGAAATATTCCTCTGACCACCCAGAGGAGAGAAATCCACCCCACACACACATATACACACACACACTTATACACACACACACACACAACATGCTGCCTTATCTCGCTCCAGGGTTCCCACACATTCTTATGGACAAAATTCAAAACTCATGATAAAAAAATCCATGACCATACACAGAGTACACAAACTGAACTGTATGCTTTACTTAAAAAATATTAATTATTGTGTGAATATTACACAGTAACGTTATTCAGCCTCTAATAGTCCAAAAAGTCCATATTTACCTTCAAACTACGGGACAAAACACATAAACAAAACATCACACAGTGACGCCTCATCAGCGCTCCATTATTTCAACAGCTTCCAAGTAATGTAACATAATGTGGAGTTTATTTTCTGTAGGTTATTCTTGTAAGATTACTATAACAATCATTTCGTCACACACAAAAAAAATACACGACTTTGCAAGGACATTCGAATTCCAGGCCTGGACAATTTTATTATGAAATTTCATGACTTTTCCAGGTTTTTCCTGACCGTGGAAACGCTGAGATCCGCAATAAACAGGACTTTGACAACTGAACGTCCTGTTACTGAACTAGTTTATGTTCAATGTGATTTGCTGTTTAAATCTTTTGTTGTTTCTTTCACATTACATTTTTCATTTTGTTTGTTTTAACCATTTCCTGTGTTGTGTTAAACTTGTTGGGATAGTAAAGGATAAATAAATAAATAAGAATCTGTATATATATATGTGTGTTACCTGTGGCTGAGAGAGCATGTCCAGACTCCAGGAGCAGATCTTGCCGTCAGTTGAGATGCTGATCAGGTTGTGGGCGTTCTGGGTGCCGACCACATTCACACAGTACACTGGGTGCTGCAAAGAGAATGAAGGAGAATAAGTTTTTACTCTCGTGCTATATTTGAATACAGTATTAGCCCACTGTGTTTGTTATTTAGTGTACTGCAGAGGTGGAACCAAGAACATTTACTCTGCATTTACTTTATTACATTTCTAGTAATATTGAACTCTTTACTTCATATTTATCAGACAGCTTTAGTTACTTTACAAATTAAGATTTTTGCACAGCAAACACATTAAGAGGCAAGAGCAAAGTTTTTTGATCATCATTTAAGTCATTTTTCATATTCTCAGATGTGCTGATTTTCCCCTTGTTTCCCTATTTTTAATTGTTTTAATGTATTTTCACATTGCAGCTTTTTTTGTAAACTTTTCTGCATTGAGGTACTTTTACCTTCAATACTTTAAATATATTTACTGATTTATCCATAATATAAATGCAGGACTTTTGCTTGTAACTTTATTTACAGTGTGATTCTGGTACTTTTCCTTCAGTAAAGGATCTGACTTCTTCCTCCATCACTGCTTTACCGTGTGAGCTGCTGCTGACAGAGGAGTCCTCTGCACCGGGGTCCTCTTGTTGCTCCTGTTGTCCCACAGAACGATCTGCCCCGAGTATGTGCCCCCCACCACAACGTTGGGGTGGAACTTGGCAAAAGCAGCCGACATAACAGCAGACTGTCGGGGTGGAGAAAGGGATAGGCAATGTTTAGTTTTTCTGGTGATGAAAGAGTTTGTGTTTATAGTGAGACAGCTTGGCGACAGGTCTGTAGAAATACCATCATGTCCAATCAGAAAAAGGAAGAGTGAACGCAGGCCAGAGAGAGGTGTTGATTCAACGTGAGGGTCATTTAGGACGTAGTTTGTGATGTTGTTTTACCGACAGGTGGTTCTATTACTACGTCCGTGTCTTTTTATATTAACTGTCAGAGTAGTAAAAAGCAAAGCACAACAGAAACTTTACATTATTTTTTTAAAGACCATGAATGAAAACAGAAATCTAGAGTCTAAATGACTCGGATGAATTTTCCACTGAGGTAACTGACAACAAGGCAACTCTTATCAAACCAGGATCTGCAGAACACTTCTGTATTTCATATCAGCAACAAAAATTCAAAGTTGGCAATAATCAGAACATCTTGAACCTGATGTTTTCCTGCTTCATCTCAAAGTTATACAACTGTTCCGTGCGTGTCCTGGCTCTCCTAAAACACATCTTTCACCGCTCCTGCCTCAGTTCTTACAGTACAAACAAACTCTCAGGCCGGTCAACAAAATTCTTATTTATTTTGGGATTCTCAGCTGATTTATGAATTTTTCTTGTTTGCACACACACACTTATCATGCCGCTATCTCTATCTCAATCTCACCTCAACGTTTTCTCTTTTCTTGACAAACACTGAGACGCTTGGTGCAGGAAAAAACTGCATTCACACTTCTGTTCGGTTTTATTCATTCTGAGCTATTCGCCTGCATCTACATCCGCTGCGCCGGCAACAACATGTGGTTCTACTCAACTTGTCTTGGTGGAGCAGCCTCGGGGCAGGCATTATAATAAGGCCGGGCAGAGCGGAGGAGCTGTGCTGCTCGTCTGAAACACAGGGCCCTTGTTTGGATGCACATGATAACCAGCCCTGCCCCACACACTTAATCCTGCTGCAGCGCTCGGATTCCATCCAACTCCTGCACCACAGGTCTTCTCCGGCGCCTCACGAACATGTGTTTGTGAATAGATGTGGTGGAGGTGGATGCCAGTACGCTGAACTCACAATGTGGATGAAGGCGGGAGGGAGAGGGGTGGTGGGAGGAGGAGAGAGGGGGGAGCAAACAGGGGGTTGGTTGGCGGCGGTGTTCCACGCTTGTCATGGAAGAAGCCACCCGTGAGGACGTGGGGAGGGGAGGAGGGGGGGAGGAAGCAGAGAGGCTCTGGGTACCTGACAGTGGAAGACGTACTCCGGTGTGGCCTTCTTGTACTTCATGTTCCACACTAAGGCCACGCCGTCTGGCTCGTGTGGAGCCTCCTCGTTGTTGTTGTATGAGGCAACCAGGAGTTCAGGATACTGGTGACAGAGAGAGAAAAAAATCAGCCCAAATGAATGTGGGGGAGGCAGACGTGCCCCCCAGGCTTTGCTCCATGTGGAAAAGCCTGGCCTGCCCTGTGTGGTGCTTCTGAATGCCTTAAAGAATGAGTAACCTTTCCTTTAGATTTACGGCTCGCTTAATTAGCCCTACCCTCTTAAGAACTTTGGTAAATTACGTTTGTATTTCCTTTCATATTTTTAACCAAAAGCTCCATTTCTGAGAGCGCTCAGTGGAACAGCGGTGGACTAAAACAGAGCAGCTCATTGAGAATCCCACTGAAGCGCACATTAAAAACAGAAACACTACCCAGATGTAAACAAACCATTAACCTCTCCTGCTGCCTCTAATACTCCATCTGAGATTTACAGTTTTTGAATTGAGAATTTGAAATTACAAGGGTGCGGATATCGCTGCGAGCTGCTACATACTGTGCACAAAGCGTTGGTGTTCAATCACTGTCAGAAGTTGTTGCAGAATCATGCATTAAATGACCTTAGACACCAGAGGAAACAAATCATTACAGGCCCCGACTGAGTGACAATATGTGGGACATAACTTGCTTTTCCTTGGGGACTTGTGGCGGAAAGTAAATGCTGTCAAACTCAAGCTATGTAATCATAAAGCATTATGGCCGTGCGAAGCTGAGCTGTTTAAACAGCCAATTAGCAACACTTACGCACATATTACTTCTATTTTCACACAATGGATTCATTTTTAGGATTGACATTTTGAGAACTGCAAACAACTTCCAAATGCTGCTCAGAGAAATGTGTTGGTTGATTTAAAAAAAAAGAAAGAAAAAGACCTGGAGGGACCAGTCCAGACAGGTGACAACACGATGCTTGGACCAGCGCTCGTCCATGAACTGCCTGTTGAGGGAGAGCTTTGCTCCGGCCTGGATTTCACTGAGGAAAACAAAGCACCGCGAATCAATACAAACACTTCTTCAAAAAACAATTACCATGTATGTGTGTGTGTTTTTTTTTTAAACCCTAGTTGTCAGATAATTACCCCTCCTTCTCCTCCAGGTCACGGCCGCTGTAGTCAAAGAAGAGGTCCACGTGCTCTGACAGAGCGCGCTCGATAATGCGAGTGCTGTGGTCGAAGAAATTCACAAACTCTTCGGTGTGCAGGATTTGGAGTTTTTCCTCCTCCGTGAGCTCGTGGGGGGGTGCTGTACAAAGAAACACACTGAAATGTAGTGGGGATCCCTGCTGCTCGTTGCCATTATGATCTAGCATGTGATGTGCTGCTTTACAGGAATAGAAACCTTTCTGTGCGCTGCAGCAAACATAACAATAATCCCTGAAGTACTGAAGTGGCTCAGTTTGTATTTCAGGTGTGCATAATCAGCGAGTAAGGTACCTTCTTCCTCCTCCTTCTGGTCCGGTTTCTCAGTTTGAGTCTCCACAACTGGTTGAGGTGCAGCAATTTCTTCCTCTTCTTCTTCCTCTGTTAATCACAAAGTGAACTGTGTTAAACACTGAGTTATATATGTACCATGTCTCTGAATATACATTTTTCTCAAGGCTTTCTCTAATACCAGTTTTAAGTGCCACTTTACTCATATACTTACACATACAGGGTAAGGATTACTCCAGGATTACAAGTATTATAACAGTGGTGTTAGGATGTGTGAATGCTGTTTGTATAATCAATACAATATGTATTGTGCTCACATTTAGCTTTTTATGACCTACTTTTGCAGCCTCCTGTATTATTACAAACACTAAGGTTTTAGCAGAACACTTAGCATCTTCTGAGCATAATATGTAATTATCTGGACTTATAATAAAGAAAGTTATCACTGGGTAGCTGTGTTCGTTAAATAGTTGTTTTACTATCAAACACAACAGTAAAAATTTTGATCAACCCACATCAATTGTAGGCGTAAAAGATCCATATCTGGCTAAAGCCCCGCCCCCGTCCAAGCACAGATACCGATACATGTCATTTAGTTGTGTGAACAGATACAGATATTGGTATATTGTTTATCCTTAGCAGCTACGCTGTAAATTAGCCAAGCAGACAGCTGACTTTTCCTCTTCTCAAAGCTTAATCATGACAGAAAACCAAGATTGAATTTAAATTGGGAACCCATTTTTTCAGAAACATTGTTTAACAGAGCAGCTAATGTTGGTAGTTAGCAGCCCTGCAGCGCTCTCTCTGCTCTGCACCTGGTGTGTGTGAAGCCCTGCCCGCAGTGAAAAAAAACAACAAACAATAATCCAAATCCTAAAACTGAAAACTCAACTAACAAATATCCAAAGAGTCGAATATTAAGATCAAGCCATAATTATTATATCCAATTATGGCAAATCCGAAATGTAAACAGAAAATAAAATGAAATTCCAAGAAACCAAACTCTCATAACGAGCTATCATGCCTCCACGCGGACGTTTCATACCTTTTGGTCACTACGTCTTTCACCTCCATTATTTTCTTTTTTCTCTCTTTAAGCTTCACACAGTGATTATGGCGACGGCAAAAGACTGATTTTGTATCTCTGCCTTGCATTTGTTTGGTTTGTCAGCACAATGTCGCCTTTCAAAAAGGAGCCTGCTCCTCTAAAGCAGGGAAGTTTGTCATTTGTGTTAAAAGGGACACAGCGCAGCGGGTGTCTTGTTGTCATAGGGACCCCTGTCTTTCCCAACTGTTAATGAGACTCTAGCCATTCAATAGAAAGTCTAGCTGTCAGTGTAGCTGTTTCCTCTGTGTGCCTGTAGCAGGTTGCCCCCTTCTAGGCCACAGGGCAGCGGGGCAGAGGGTGTGGAGCAGCTGCCCGGGGCCGTCCCATTGGTCTGGCCAGATGACGGCATGGTGCAAAAGCAGATGGTGATGCTGGGATTGTCTTGTGCTCTTCAGAGGTGGCATGGGGATGGCACAGAGGTTTTCCGCCTGGCTGCCCCAAGACAAGCTTCTCCCTGAACAGCAAGCCTGTGCAATTACCATCCTAGCAGGAGGTCCTGCAACTCCTATTCAACCTCAGAGAATGTACAACAAAATACAGGCCAGACCAGCTGGCAAACTGCACACCGGTTCTACCTCAAAGAAGATGAACGCGCTTTTTCAAAACACATCTCTTTGAGACGGTATATAGCCTATGCTTTCAATGTAAAAAATAATAGCAAAAGCAGGACAAAACAGATTCATGAGGAGAGGGGAAATACTCGCCTGGTTCCTACAGGCGTTTATCTTGGTACGAGCCTTATTGTTAATCTAAGATGACAGCACCGCACGCCAGAATTTCCTTCCTACTGAGATAATCTAAATGATAATGTCATCTGTCACTTTGTCCATAAATGATTTATCCCCTTTCTCAGATGGAGGTTTGGGGAAGAAGGTTATTGGGTGCACTGATGAGTTTACAGAACCGGGTTGATGACACAAGCCATTTCAATGTACGGCCATACTCTGCAACCAACAGGAGAAGGTTAAAATCTTTCCTTTCAAGGGCCTCAATCAGGCTTAAAGGAAAACAGTAATCACTGTCTTTCAGCTAGTCCCGGCCGTGCTCGTCAGCCCTTTCCCTGGTGAGGCAGCCAGAGCAATCAACCTGCCAGGCATTAGGAGCGGATAGACAATCTGAAAATAAAGGGTATAATGCACCTGCCAGCCAAAATGGCCATTTGGAGAAAAGCTAGTGATCCTGGTGACCCCGCTGGGGATGTGTAGGGGGGAAGCTGCGCCTGGCGATGGTGGGTGGTGGAGGAAGGGGTGGGTGGAGGGGGGGGTTGCATTTAACAGAATTCACCCGGATCACCGATGTCCCATACACTGACACCTCCTCTCAAAGCAGGCTCAATTATGGCTTTTGTACCACTTAAGAAATAAAAGCTTTTTGGGGGGAGCTGGACAGAAAGGGGGGTAATCACAGGTCTTAGTCAATGGACAATATATTAATGCAAACACAATATGCAGCCAGCGATGTACAAAGTCTAAAACTAAATGACCTTTGCTCTCCGCCGCAGGTGTCTTCCACTTTCTATAGGTCCCAGCACAATAAAGGTCTGACTTCAGCGCGTGCAACTGTTTTCCTCTCTGCCTGCATGTAGAAAGGCCAATAACCAGAGAGGATAAACTACCAAAACACACAAATACGTGCACTGTCATTTCTTGTTTCCTAAAATAGAACCACTCTACAATCGCACTTGATCAACCATTTTTCACCTAACAAACCATCAACATTAGCAGGCACGTGCAGTGTTGTAGGACATTAAAAAAAGACTTCATACAGATTTTTTAGAGTACAATTTAAGCACTTTTCAAGCACTTTAAAGGCACCTAAACTAAGTCTTCATCAACACATCTAACTTGTTAGGAGAAATGCAAAAAATCATGAAACAACGCCCCCTTTTCAGTTCAGCACACAAGTCAGTCATCATAAACATAGCCTCTCACTTAAACAAAAGATGAATCTGTGTTGAAGAAACACCAGATTATGTTAAAAATCCAGCATTTGTCAAGGAGTATATTCAAATTCAAGCCTATTCCAAACCTTGAAGACATTACAGCTAAATTAAGCATTTCAAGACTTTGAACGGACCCTGTTAAAATGGCTGCAAGCTAAATAAAAACAAAGACATGAGCAGTCAGACTTCTGACCATCTGATAACACTCTTCACGACTTAGTCATCTGTGAAACAGGCGTCTGTTGTTTTCTTCAACATGGTTACACATGTCTCCGCTGACACCGAGGGCTAAAGATCACAAACAGGCCGACAGTAAGCAGAAATCCAAACCCAGCACTCTTCTCCTGCAGGAGGACGTCTGTCACACATAATAGTCAAACTCATAATATTAAGTGAGAACGAGAACAACAAACAGGTTGTGAAGGTGCAAATGCTCAAACCGTACACAGGGGAAAAAAAGAAGATATTCCATATTTTTCATTCAAAATGAGAAGCGACTGTACGACAGAGAGACACAATGGATATTTAACGGTACTAATCATCAAGTGCATAAAAGCTGACCACAATTACAAGTGGCACTTCAAACAAGAAGGCCATTAAGGGCTTTTGTGATAAAAAGTTTTGACCTGCCTCTGAATTCAGAGTGATTAAAACAATCGCATTCAATTAAATATTAGATTTACTAAACTGCTCTACATACTCACATTCCTGACAAGCCTTTTTAAACGCTGCACCAGACCAACCACTCCACGCACACACCACCACCCCCACCCCAACCTCCAACAATATCTTACTCCATAATTACAGCCTCTTGTTGAGGAGTGCATACTGATGCTGGATATTACCTACTAGTGCAGTCTGGGAATACTGCAGCAGCGACGACACAGAAAATCACCA
Organism: Serranus cabrilla; assembly: GCA_903364295.1. NCBI lineage: Eukaryota > Metazoa > Chordata > Actinopteri > Perciformes > Serranidae > Serranus > Serranus cabrilla. Next base: position 423,851 of record CAFUXE010000889.1, on the reverse strand, counting down.
ATCTGACGGCTTAAATTAACTCATTTCCTGAAAAGCTGCCTGCAGATGGAACAGACTGATTCAGGTCTAGAACGTCAACTAATGATTTTTTGTCGTTATTGGCTACTCTGACGGTTCTTTCCTCGATTAATTGTTGGGGTTTAAAATCTCAGAAAATAGTCCCAGTACCCAGATTGTCAAAGTTCAAGGTTATGACTTTAAATGTCTTGTTTTTTTTCAGTGTAAAACCAAAAGATATTCCAGTTTAATATGATATAAAACAAGGAAACACAGGAAAACCCCATTTTCCAGAGACTGAAAGCAACATTTTCTGCCATTTTTGTATGAAAAAGAACTACTCAACAGAATTGTTGGGGATTTTTTTTCTGGCAATCGACTAATGCTGCAGCTTTATTCGAGACTCGGATGGTCCCATTTCCTGAGTTGGGAAGTTGTTCTCGCATCTTTGGTGTTTTATTGAAAGTTGAAATTTGTATTTGAATTTCAATATCATGTTGGCTGTTTCAGGTATTTGTCTGACAGCTGAGAGCAAATAAAGCGGCTCAGGTGAGCCATAAAATGTGTGCCAAAATTTTTGCAGACGTCTCAAGTAAAGCATTCACGTGGATTTTCTCTGTCCGACAGTTGGCACAAATACCCCATCGTGCAATATTAATGAAAGTGAAAACTAATTTGTGTCCGCCCCGTGATTCGGATCCACAACAAACTGTAATGGGTTCTTCCTTGACCCATGCAACACCCTTCTACCAAAATTCATGAAAATAGAGCCAGCAGCTTTTCCATAATCCTGCTGACAAACAAACAAACAGCCGAGAAACATGGCTTCCAATGTGGAAGTAATAAAAAGGCATCTGTACTGTCCCATGGTCACAAAGACAGATTAATGTTAAAATTGTGCTGTCACAGACATCTGAGGGGACATTTCAGGGCGAGGTGGGCCAACAAAGCCCATCCAAACCGTGACATAATGCCGTCGACATTAGTAACAAACAAGTCGTGCAACCCGATGATGAGTTCTCCTCGACTGTTCAGGGGTTTTCTTTGGGTCAATAGGCCAGGTGATGTTAAAATCTTAAATCTTTCACTCCTTTCTCCGAGATGTCTTGCACACACTGTGGGAACCCTCGGTTTGCAGCAGCCGGGGCACGGCAGCCGCTCCCTCTAATGCCACCGCCTGCTGACCTTGAGAGTGCTGCGCCGTTGCCTCCTTTTGACAACATGATAAATCGCTCAATCAGAGAACAGGCCTGACGCCACCCCACACATCAAAAATGCGCCGAGGGGAGCAAGCTGGGAAGGGGATGCCGTCTCATCGAGTGCCAGAAGTGATGGTGTGAAAATGCACAATGTCACTGAGTGTGTTTTGTTATGTGCCTGTTCGGTGAAGGGAGAAGACAGGGAAGCGAGGGAGTTGATGAAATGATTACATAGTGGCAGAGAGGGGAAGGGGGCCTCGTGTTGAACAGCTGGCAGAAACCATCGTTGTTTAACACAGTTTTACAATGCCCAGTAGAGTCCAGAGTAAAGAGCGATGAGGTACAGAGGGATGCTCTTCATCCTTCACTAGTTCTGCTCATAGTTTTCCACAAAATCAAACAATTTCGTCTTGCTCGTGCTGCATGCCACCTCAGGATTTACTGCACATCACCTGATGGGACAACAACCAACAATCTGAACACTGTTTAAAATCCTAACCAGGCTTTCAAGGATGCTTAAAAAGATGTGTTAGCTGATGCAAACAAATTGAGCAAACAGATAAAAAGACAGGTTCATTCAAAGAGCTGCAGTCGGAACGTTCAAAAAAATAAAATAAAAAACCTAATCAGGATTTCAGTCGAGCGGATTACTCGCCATCTGTCATTACATGAATCAACCACGAGCAAGCAGCACACCCGCAACTATTGCATATTTTATGGGACATGTGTTCAACATGTGGTGTCAGTAGTAGCCCAAATATTCTCTCTGGACAACCGCATGAAAGCTCCACTGCAGCAATTACATACATATCGACATGCTTCAGAGGCGGTAAGCAGGCGAACGCAGCGCTTGATATCTTCCCCCTCAATCGCATTTCTCCTTCCTGTCACTGGTTTTCTCATCCTGCTCATTAATTATACCGCAGCGGAGTTGGTGGTGAGGTTCAGAGGAGCAGGGCTTGTCTGAATTTAATCTCTCCTTTGACTTCTTATGTTTCCTGGGCCTCATTTTTCCTTCACTTTCATCTCAAAATCAAATCTCTTCCACTTGTTGTTCACTTCCGGTTCCCACTTGAGCACTCACACAACTCAAAACACCCCGTTAGGAATAGTTCTCCACAACTGGTGCAGCATTGTTGCAGGAAAAAAGTGTTGTTAGCAAAGAAGCTAAATGTTTTAATGGACAAGTACATCTTTATGCATTCACATATTTAATCAGTTGGGTTCACGTACATTGTGTGACTTTGGTGAATCCAAACTAACCCGTGAAAACACCAAAGTCACATAATAACCAATCAAACTGACCAATGGAGGCAGTAGACCAGCAACTCCCTGCAACTGCATGACAAAATGACTATTTTTGTAAAAGGAGGCTGGTGGCTCTAAACCTGTGTAATAACATGTGAGAATCACCTTCTTTTTGCTGAGTCATGACAGGTGTCTGCGTCTCTTTTGTGTAGGACACAGTCTCACGTGGGGGGAAGTCCACCTGTGTGACTTTGGCCATTCCCAGTTTTGGAGTTCCACGCCTAAAAGCACAGAACAACTCAAACTTTGCACAGCTCAAAATCACCACAGAACCACAATGATTTTAACAGGAAAAAAACATTCTGATATTACTGCTCTCATGTGCAACAATTGTCACCTCCTTCCAAGTCGAATCAAAGTCAGTGCGTAAATGAGTGTTTCATGGGATGGCTTCAGATTAGTGTAACAATCAGTGTGAATCAATTAAGAGGTTTTTTTTCTGATCACTCTTGCATGCACGACTTGACTTTTTTCCTGGACTGCATTGACCGATTAATGACTTTGGAAGACAAAGTAATCATGCCATAGATTGAGAGAAGGGAAAATGACCAGGAAAGGAGAGAAGAGAGTGTCCAGTACCCCAGCTCAGAATCAGAGTGAAGTTGAAGAGTGGACGGGTCAGAGTCCCAGTGCAGAGTCCTGGTTAGTGTCACAGCAACAAGGCAGCATTAGTGAGAGAGACAAGCGAGCACAAATGAGGAGAGGAAATAACGTTAGCATCATGGCACACAACATGCTGATTGGCTCCAAATCAGTTAAATTTACATTTCATCAAAACACTATTACAACTGGGCCTTTTTTTTGTGTTTTTTAAAGCTTAAATCTGCCCACACAAAGCTCAGAGATGGAAGAATGCTTCTGCTTAAAATGCATGGACACACAGCCTCTCTGAGTGAAATGACACAGGGTGTAATGTGCAGCCTGCAGGGCTGATACGGCCTGAACTGTGTCACACCAAAGGCTCTGAGTGTTGTGCAGACAGAGAGGGAGGGAGAGAGAGAACCCTCAGGGAGAAAACATGACCTCCATGTGTGTAGGAAATGGCCATGCTGGTGAGGGAAATGAGTCAACACGTAGGGGGAACAGCTCCCTGGGCCTGATGGGACACTGGGGGAGCTTGAATTTCAGCCCAGGGAAGGGGCTCTAATTAGGGGTTAAGAAGTCCCCCAGGCATCACAGCAGCCTGCTGTTTTATTGTTAATTTAGGATCGTCCTAATTCAACGGCACACAAATTAAATAAACATGCACTCAGTTGGCATAAACTCGCCATTATTCACCGTAATGGTATGAGACTTTTCGAAAAGATTTTCAGCTCAGTTGTGCTTAGTGTAATCACGCTGTAAATATATGCACAGCCTTTGTCTGGAGTTGAAAGTGATGCAAAGCCCATAAATAAAAAACAGAGCTATATTCAAAATACTTCAGGGCTAATTTGTCGCACAACACATCTGCAGTTTAAGTGGCTTGAGAGGCTGTGACAAGGAAATCACATTCATGCTGGCATAAGCATAACCGAGCACATGAGGAGAAGACGTAAAGCTCAGTAAAGCACGATGCATTCAAGCATGTTGCCTCATGTGGAGGAAAAGCCATTAATTCTTCATAAATAGGGCTGATGGCATTGTTTCCAAACTTGTAATGTACTGTACTGGAAGCAGGGGAGAAGGTTGTTACTCATACTGTTGCCGAGAAGTGTGTGTGTGTGTGTGTGTGTGTGTGTGTGTACCTGGGTCCCACGGCTCCATCAGAGTCTTGGCTCCCTGCCTCACTTGGTGTGCCCGCCGATTTGGGAGTTGGAGAGACAGGAGGAGGGACTACACAGTGAGACAGACAATAATCATCTGTTACAGTGTGGAGACATTAGGATATGCACAACAGGGTACACATGCATCCATGCTGAATGCTATTAATCCTAATGTAGACTTCCTGATGGCTCATGTGAGTGAGCATGCTGTTATATGTGCAAAGACTTCACATTAGTTATACATACATAACAAACAAACTCAGGACATACTGGTGAAAGAATTATACCTTCTTTGTCTTTATTAGATGAGTATTTGAATTAATACAATTTAAATAAATGAAAAATAAACAAAACTATTCTACAATGACGTTTTTCAGTCCTGTTTCTAGTCTGGCTGCAGCCTTTGGGACTCATGAAGATTTTCTCATGGATCTCTTCTGCCACCTGCTGTTAGCAACGTGTCAGTGCTCTACAAGTTTTAAAAAGAAAGAGTTTTCCTTGTATAATTCTGGTGTTTATGGTAATTTCTTTGGGTAAAATCTACTGGAAATATTTGAAAACGGAGAAATTTAATGTAAGACATGTGTTGACAGGTTATTTATGTAAGGAAAAGTTGTAGCAACATATGTCATATTTTTTTCCTTTTCGCACTTTCGACACATTTGATTCTATACGGTTCCATACATCTTTACATACATCACCTGTCCAATATTGATACACGTTTGGGAAAATGGGTTTACAAAATCCTAAAGTTGTATTTCTAACTTAAAGGTCACTAAAATATATAATATATAAGTGTATTTATGTACTAGGGAGGTTAGGATTAGAAAAAACATAGAAATAATTTTGAACATGAAAAATTAAGCTTTACAATTATATTTATTTAATGTATTCATTTAATAAATACATTCTATAAATTTATTTATTTACCCTGTCCAGAAAGTATAAACATTTGCATTATTTTGAACTAATCTGGAAGACAATGACCGAAACAATGCAATAAAGTATTAGGAAGAATTTGGAATTACGATGGTGAAACGACAACAACAGGAGAAGGAGAATACTGAAGCTGCTAGTATACAGCCAGATGGACAGTATACAAATGATTGCCTTCTATTTATATATTAATCACATTTTCAAGGACAAAACTTAATTGTAACAACTAAACACAAAATAATTATATATAATATTTGGCTGTACATGCACTGCAGTCAATGACCACAGCCATAAGCCCCTTTTGTCCCTTCGATGTGGTCTTTAACAGGCCAAACACATGATCAGCTGTACTGAGGTCAGGTGACTGGGTTGGCCATTAAATACTTGTATGTTTTAGTTCAGTATGCTGCTGCTTGGATCAGCTTTGGGGGACATGGTGGAATATTTAATGCTATAATTCCTACGCTACCCTGAGTGAATTTTAACACCCTCAGACTTGAGTCAAATACCCAAAACACTGAAGGAAATATAGACTTTCCTAATATCATGACTGTATGTGAGCTATATTTAAATGAGCCACTTCTGTTGTTTTTTAAGCAGATATATGAAACAGGATGTTTTAGCAACACAGAGTGTGGCTGTTGTTTGCCTAAGGGTTACAGAAAGAGCAGAAATCACAGTAGCAAAGCAGCAGCAGGTGATTTCAAACATACCAACAGGAGCTTCTGCTGTTATGCCCATACTCTGTAAAAGAGCATCAGCCTCACGTCTCTTTTTCTCCAGGTCAGAGTCATCCTGGTGCTGTGCAGCTTCTTTCAGTTGGTCCGCCTGGAAACATAATCATTCATGCAATCTTTAAAAATCCACAATACATTAGATTTCTATCATCTCAGTTTTGTGATTTCTAATTCTCAGAGACCTGAGCACATCCTTAAATTCTAATAAATACAAATTCATTAATACAAATTTGCACTTAATGCCAAAATGAAACCTAACTAGACTTCCAGAATAGAAAGTACTAAGTGCAACATGAATGAGCTGCTCATCAGAAACACTTTATGAATGTATAGAAAACTGATTTATTGAAAAAGAAGCTGGACGTCATCAAATGCCTGTGAACAAAGGAGACCTTTCCTATTTTTGCACTAAAGACTTTATTTCTCTGTGACCCTGTGTTGGTTTGGGGTTTAGATAGTTTATATCATTTGCAGACCAAATTGCAAGATTAAAATGTTTTACAAAGCTTCCCCCTCCCAAAATATTATTCTTGCTTATAACTGCACAAACAAAAAAAGAGGAAGGAAAGACCTGCAATGACATTTCTCGTCCTGGGCAGAAACAGGTTACTACTAATCACGATAGTCCAGGACTTCCAGACACTTAAAATGGGTCATACTTCATTCTCCATATAAATTCAATGTATTCAATATGAGAGAACATTCAAAGCATATAAAAATGTTAAACATACCGCCTGCTTCTTTCGCTCCTCCTCCTTTCTTTTCTTCTCCTCTCTGATTTGTGCCAGACGTTGCTTCTTCCTTTCAAGCTCTGCTTTCAGCTCACTTTTGTCAGACATGATGCCAAAGCTGTATACAAACAACAAACAATACAAACAGATTATGTGGCTTGTATTAGTGGATAGACTAGCAGTTTGGGTCATGGTACATGGGAGTCGCTGTGTTAAAACTAAAGGGAGTGATATTGTTATAACAATTAAACTATTAAACATTTACTTTTAAAATGAAGCAGATCCAGAGATGCACAGACAAAATGTCAGGTGTTGAATTTAATATTAATGTGAACTATAATGCAGTGACCTATGTGTGTTTTCTGGAAAACTACTGAAGCTGCAGCAAGATTTCAGGTGGATTTCAAACACTTGACATCTGACCAAAAACTTGATAAAACTGTAGGTCTGTGAGTTAAATTTATTAGGCATTGTTTAAGTTTGTCCCCTTTATATCTTTGTTATGTACATATACAAAAACATATCTATGTCTGTCTTCATTTTCCATTAGGAATACCCATGACAACATTGTATTATCTAGACTTAAGTATAAACAAACGAGACTACAAACAAAAGTAGAGACAAATACCAAGAATCAATGGTGTTTTTAAGGTGGAGTGATCTTGTGTTTGCACAGTCTACTGATAAATAAAGGTTTTAAAATCTAAACAAAAAGTGAAGCATCCCCTTCCAGCTGATGCGCAGCTTCAGTACCACCTTGCACAGAAGTGGAGACAGCTAAGGTTAGCTACCAAACTTCACCTCGCGTTAAAATGAGCATCAAATGGCGTTTTCTGTCTTCTCTGCATCTACGTAAGTTAAACATCTTAGCTGTTTGTCGACAAATACTTCGTATATATGAACTTCAATTATAACCACAGTCCGTCTGCCCAGTCATTGTCAGCTAGCTAACAGTGAGCCCCACCCTGCTGCTGCTATAACTATTCACACCCAGTTAGCTTAGCACGGGTTTACCCTGTCCGCTTCAGTCTCTTCTCTCTGGTTCTTATCTGCTTGATATAAATGCGGTTAAACTACCAGCCTGCACCATGGCAATGCAATGTTTTATTGTATTAATCGCACCGTAGCTTCAAAGAAGGCACTCATTGTTAGCATCCAATCGGCCTCTGCCGCTGCCAGCCTTCCTTATAATGAATGGCTATAGAGCTAGCTTAGCCATCCTTGTTGTATATTGAAATAACGTTCGTGAGTTTTAAGATCACAGTTTGATGTAGTTTCTGAAGGTTAAAATGCTTTTCGGGTAATATAAAACGTGACATGTACAATCCAACCCATTCTTTATTATTAGAGAAGTGTTAGCTTTATTTGCTAGCAACTAGCTGCAGCAGTTAACCGGACGTTGGTCCGCAGTGCTGTCATGCGCTTTCAACTCTCCTGACCGCACAATTAACACATCAAGTTGGCTACCAACACAGCGACAAATACAAAGCAAATGTTAAAAGTGTTTCATGTTACAGCTAACATGACACAGATGTGTAGATTACAAACCTTAAGGCAGGTTTTCGACCTGACACCAAATGCCGATAACCAATACACAGCCAAAACAAACGGGCTGCCAACACAACTACAGGAGCCGGGAAGGGCCCAAAAGGAAGCACTTCGCTTTGATGTGGCTGTGCTGCTGCCATTTGAGTTGAAAGATGGTGAGTTTTGATTTGGTTTAAACGTGTTGGGGTTCATATTGTGAGGGAATGTTACAATTTTATCTTTGAATGGGAATCCACTGTTATCCAAGAGTGTATGAATTACATTCACTCACATTACATACTGTCAACACGTCTGACTCACAATACATGAAGCACTGCAATGTTCTGTCTTGTGTGTATTATATACATTTTCTTACAAGTATTTTATAGTTATAGTTTAATGTATTGTAATATAGTATTGTTACCTTGCACTGTTTGTACATAGGATTTTTTTTTTAATCACATACTTTATTGTAAATATTTTCGATTGCATTTCATTGTACTTATGTACAATGACAATAAAGATATATAACAATGGGAATTCAGAGCATTACTGGTTAGTGTGGTAGCTAGAACAACCACAAAGTGTTCCATGTAATTTCTAAATACGAGTGTATTCTGTTGTATGAATAGTTTCCTTCTATGTACATATTTATAGGTACTCAAGAACTGTAAAATGC
>CAFUXE010000889.1:370274-412272 GCA_903364295.1 Serranus cabrilla | reverse complement strand
CCAAAAGGTCCAGCTCATCCTCATATTCCACCATACGGAAAGTCTGTAAAATTAAAGGCTTACTGGTGTGAAGCTCTGCTAAGTTCTACGTACATATAAAGGGCGCCGAGGCCAAATATGTACATATAATCCCCATATCCTGCTGATTCTAAGCACTCTCTATAACTGCAGCTGAAACTCTTGTCCTCGCTGACTTTGAGGTGTGTTGCCACATAAATGTATAATATATAGCAGTGTTAGGGCTGGGCAATAGATCTAATTTCCAAATAAGAGTTTGGCTTCCAACCATTGTGAAGATAGGATCATTGTGCCATATTCAATTTTTTTAATGGTGGATTCAAGTGAGAGGCGTGTTTCTGATGATCTAGCCTACTTCCTTTATTTTTACCCAAATGTTGGTTGCACACATAATGTATGAGACGTATTTTCCATCTTGCTGGCTCCGCCGGTTCACCTCTGTAGAGGTGAGGCGTAACTATTGCAGATTGAAATGGCAGTCTGAAAGGGCCCAATGTTTAACTACATCATATCCTTAAACCCTGCTGTGTGCTATAACTTTTTTCTTTAAAAGACAAAAACAAAAAAAGGCCTAGTACAATAAGTGTTTTCTTTGCAGAGATATTGGGTCAATTAAAAAAAAAAAAACCTACCTCATGGTCTGGGTCATCATCCAGCTGATGAAATCTTTTCTTCACTGTGCGTCCCGATGAGGTGACGGTGAGTTGTGAGGTTGGCTGCAGTAGATGGAAATCATCATCATAGTGTGAGACAAACATGAGGCTGCAGAACGATCAAATAAACCAAGTCTGTCGTGAGTACAGCCCACAGTCGGCTCAGGAGGGAATGACACTTACATTGTTGTTTCGTTGGATTGTCATGGAGAATTCCTCAACTACCTTCGATGGCAAAGCACTGTTCAGTTCCATGAGGATCTTCAGGACACTTAGAGGAAAAAAACATTTTGAATCATGTCCAGAATGAGATAATGTGTAGCAAAGAATATGATGATAATGTAGGCTTTAATTATTTATTCAATAGGAATGTCTCAGGATTCCAAATTTGCTTCCACATCATGAACATTTTGTCCCTGTTTCTTTGCATCATTCATTCATTTTGTCACATTAAAGCTGACAGCAGTACTCACTTTATGGTGGCAGGTCCAAAGTGAATGATCCTTCCTGAGTCGTCAGGGTGGAAGAAGATGCCGTCACTCTCTAGAGAGCAGCAGTTCATGTTTTGTATTCCATTTGTTGCCTAAAGCCATAACAATGAAGCATTATTAATCCTATAGGAGAGTGGACACCAAACCACGAGCACATAACTCTAACCAGGTTTCCTCTTGCAGCTCTTAAAAAAAAAGTCAAATTTAAGCTTTTTATTTAGGGTTAGGATTAATCCACTGACATGTTTTGTGGTGCGTATTAGGGTTGGTAAAAAAAAACAGAAATTATCTACATTATGGCACTAGTAATAAATGCTGCTAAAGTATATACCACACAAGGCCTGAAACAGATTAAATATGTCGCACGTACCAACAGGTACCAGCACACAGATAACAGAGTTTCAAGACACACAGTCCTGAGGGAGGATTTACACAACAGCACACACACTTAGTTTAAAGAGACACACAGATAAACACCCCTAAACATATTCACATATCTGAAGGCAGATGTGGCACAAGAAGCACATTGAGAGCTACATCGAGGTCATAAACCCAAGAGAAGATGACATGAGATAGAGAAATTAAATAGTTAAAAGGATTTTACTCTCTTCTGCGCTTCAACATGTGCAACTGGATTTTTGCACTCAACAATCTGTACACACACACACACACACTAGACTTATTTCAAGAATACTATTCAGTCTAACCACTGTAGACTTAAAGGTGGTTAGGTGGAGCATCAGTTTTATAACGTGGTTTCTACTAATGATGTGTGAATTATACAAATTTAAAATAATTTAGTTAGCTTTTACATTGTAAGCCTATGCAGTATTTTACACTGGTGAGGGCAAACAAAACCGCAGTTTCTTCTGTGTTAGACACTGTGGAGGCTTAAATGGGATTTTATGTTTTTGCACACAATTCATTATGCAGCCACAGTTGATTGCAAATGTCTCAGATTGGAAATAAATGTAAGTAGTGTTTTCCATTAAAACTAATTCTGGAATAATCTAGAAAGACCATGCTGGAGGTTTGGTTTTGTCCTGCTCTGTCCAGCAGCCGAATACAAAGACTGTCACAAACATCTGTGGACCTCCTTATTTTGGCCCTTTCAACAGGCTTGGGCCAGTTTGGTCTATCACACATAAAGACTTGGATTTTTAACCATCAAAGCCAAGCATACACTACATTTTGTAGTTGGATTATTGAAATCATTATTGAAACATGATGTTTACGGTATGTGTACGGTATACAACACTCACAACCACTAGATGTTGCACTAAAGCACCAGCTCAGAAATTTAGAGAAACACACAGATGAACTATATTGTGGTTACTAATTGAATATTTCAAATTGAAATCAAAAAGTCACATTTTAATCTTAAAGTAGAAATCAACTTCTCTAAAACAGTAGAAAATAAATAATTAGCATTTCTTGCATACAATTTTTCTCTGCAATTTTTTTGTTCAGTTCAGTTCAGCGCACAACCAGGGAGCTTAACTTCATTCTCTGCTCAGGACGCTGTTACTCCACTATATCTTCACATAGCAAGTAACTGTTTGCAGCTATATTGATGTTTAAAATGTTATTTATAGAGCTTTAAACGTACCATAGTGCTGTCCTTGAGTGAACAGATGTGGTGTGTGCCCTTGTGTTTTTTATGCGGTGGTGTGTAGATGTAGTGCCACGGGAAGCCTCCGATTTGGACACTGTTATCAGCACAGGACACCTCAAAAAGAATTGGGGGACAATCTGTACAATAACACAAATAAAACAGATGGAAAAAAGAAAATTCCATAACTCTGTAATGAAAAATATTCCTTCTAGTAAAATCTGTGGAATCTATCTGGACTTAAAAACAGACTCACCTGTGATCTGGATGTTTACTGGAATACCAAACGGGACGTCTCCCACTGTTTTGCCTCCAAGAAGTGAACTCTGCTTTCCAAGTGTCAACTTCTCTGTCAAGTACTGAAAACAAAGAACATTTCCATCAGATACAGATATAAAAGACAGAGAAATGAGCTCAATTGGACCTTGTGATTGCACTGCATAATTATGTAATCCCACTATCGTTTTTCTGTTGTGTGTGAATTTGTGATTGTTTTTTTTATTTTTGTGTGTTTGCTGTAATCTGTTTTATGCTGCCGTCTTGGCCAGGTCACTCTTGAAAAAGAGGTTTTTAAATCTCAATGAGTTTTTTACCTGGTTAAATAAAGGATATTATATTATATTATAGATACGCAAAACTGCAAGATGCACCACAGGTATAGTAAAACACTGAATATGCAAATATTTCCACACAGTTTGAAACAAATTTCCAATGCAATGTTTGACAATCACAATAAATAAAACTTGCAGCTTCCTGACAGTGTGCTGGAATCTCTTTCTTGATAATAAAACATACCCTTTGGACAATGTGCTCAAAGCTGTACAGCTTCACTGACTTGTTGCTGTAAGACACCACCAGGACACCTTGAGAGAGAACAACATCGGTAACACCATTTCCAAATACCTGATAAAAAAAATAAAAATAATACATTTCAATAATAACACATCACTCTTGTGGCCATTTTGAAAAAATAAATAAACTACAAGCATATCTCATACCTTTTTGTTGATCTCCAAAATGCCCAGAATTTGTAAGGGGAAGACATGAAAGATGGCCAGATGCATCACTGTATTCTGAGTGATACCTGCCTGTGAATTTAAAAATAAAAACAATATTTTAATCTCTAAATCTCTTCCACGTAAAAGTAACTATATGAATAATCGATAAACTATTAGTCGGCCCACAACATTTAAATGGGAAAAGTAATTTTAATAATTTTTGGACAAAAAAGTGTCTATTTTCCCGGATTTATGAAATGTGAATCAATTCATGACCTGCAGAAAATCAACATACAGCAAGATCCAGGGTTTTATTATCCTTTATAAAGTGCACTGTCGTTATGCAATGAGGCACAGAACTTGAAAATAACTGACCTGTCGAGCTAAAGATGTTTCTTTGTTTTGTACAGATTTGATATAAAGCAACTCTTGAGAAACATCCCAGCCAAGATACCTACCAGAGAAGCAACATGAAGTTATAATGTTTTTAGATTAAAAGCATATTAATCTCGACTTTAAGAACAGAGAACTCAAAGCATTGACAATACCTGAACTTATGGTTTGGGGAGAGGTAAACTCTCTGCAGCTCTTCTCCCGTCTCAGCTGAAAGGCGGTACAGCCAGTTATTGGCTGTCAAAGCCAAGAGGCAGGGTTTATGATCAGAGGGGGAGGCCAACGTGTTGTCCTGGCAACGAAACACATTAACAAAACTTGGAACCTGGGTCATTAAAATCTGAAAACTCACCATTAATTAAAAAAAATTGTGTTTTTGTAAGTTTACTTACAAGTGGGCTCTGGCACAGCAAGGCATCTTTAAATTTCTCCAATTTAGATCTCTTGGGCAGTTTGTATAGAACTTGAGGCTCTGAATGGACACTAAAACCAAAGGATTTAATCATTGTGACTTGAGTCACTTTTAAATATGCTGTCATTCATCTATAGCTCCAAGGTGTTATCCTGTATTGCATGTGTGCTGAAGTCCAAAAATAACTCAAGTTAATTATTCATACTCACCAGCTGTAGCAGTTCTGGTAATTTTCAAAGTACATTTTGCCATTCCCATATGTTATTGTGGATTTCGAGGTCTTGCTCCATGCTTTAATGAAATTCCTGTTGTCCTACAATGTAACAACAATAAAGAAGATAGTACATTAGCACTGAGTGGTGGAATATCACTTTGTACATTTACTCAGCCACAAATTAAATTAAAAGTACTTGTACTTCACTTGAGTATTCCAATTTTATGTAACTTTTAAAAAACCCCAACTCATAATAGTATGTTAAGTAATTTAAATGAGCCTCGTCTTTACAAAAGTAAAATGCTGCTTACATAAATGTATCACAGATAATAATACAATAATATATTTGGTATTCATATAGAGTCTGAGTGGGACCAATGTACATAACGACTACTTTTATTTTAGCTACTTTCAGTAAATTTTGATGCTGATACTTTTGTAAGGTTTTGAATTTAGTACTTTTACTTGTAGTGCAGTACTTTCACAGTGATGTAACAGTACTTTTATTTACATTGTGCATTTATCTAGAACATTACTTGAATCCAGTTGGCTACAACGTCGTTTCTTCCATTACCTGGAGGACGAGACCTCTAAGGACCTTCATATTGTATCTGACGAGAGTCCCAGCATCCCTGATCCCTCTGCTCCTCTGGCTCAACAGCTCAGCGGCGTTTACAGCTCTGTTTCTTCGGGAGGGCGCCATCAGGAGGTGGCTCTTGTTTCTACAGGAGGACAGTGTGGTAGCATGGCAGGAGACAACAACATGAGCTGACCCCCAGGAACACAGGCAGAGCCAGGTAAGAGCGACACGGTCTCCCAGTCCGAGGTAGAGACAACGTTAGACCCGCTCACTGAGCTGCATCTTCCTGAGACCACCGAGCCTCCTCCCGTTAGCTGTCACCAAAGTTTACAGCTAGCTAACTAGCTAAAGTCAGCACCGTTGAACTAACCGTTGAACTCCTTTACTACACTTTACTCAGTTCGTCGTTTTGTATGACCTAACGTTAGGTGAACTGGTTAGTAACTTAGGTAATTAAACGAAGAAGTGACTGCGGCAGTTAAATGATTTCGCATCCGTTAACTGTCAATGCTAACTGCCCTCTCCCGCACCATATTTGTAGTCTTAATCCAAGACTTCTTCTTCTACTAAAGAAATGGAGGCACCATCTTGGATCAGTAGCGCCTCCTGTCGTCTTTTGTGAAACCACACATCAACATTTTTTTGTTTGCACAAGCAGCAGCTCCCATGAGCCTTATTAGCCAAAGGTGCAGTGTGAAAGTATTGTAAAGTATATTTCTCTCTCTTCCTGCCTTTTTTCAGAGTAGATGCATAAACTGCGAAGCTTCTCTTTGGCCAAATTGGCTAAAGTTTTCAGCAGATTGTGCTCAAGACCAAAGAGCTCAGGAGAGAGACCTTCAGCTCCGCTGGGTTCACGGATTCTGACCAATCCTGATGACATCTTCAAGCACAACATGTGGTCAGTGATGTGCAGTAGGAAGATCTGTAAAATTCAGGGTTACAGTTCAGAGCTTTCTGATTAACACAGCACTTAATTTACATGTATCAATTTTATATTATTTAATTGGATCCAGTTTGTGAGTTACTATAGTTCAGCAGATGTGTTCATAGTTGCTTTTGTTATGCTTAATATTTTAGGGACCATGTGCAATGGACAGAAGAGGATAAAGAACACGCCCGGCAGAAGGCAAAAGAAAATTCCTGTATACAAATTCCTTTTGAGGAACAAGGCAAGAACTCAATCCTGCAAAAATATTTTTACAAGTTAGATTTGATCGGGGTTTACCTTTGTAAGAAGGTATTAATAAATGTTCTCCATACAGGTAAATTTGACACAGAGGCGTGCCAATACTGGGACAACTTTTACGAGATGCACCAGGATAAGTTCTTTAAAGATCGCACGTGGCTGTTTTTGGAGTTCCCAGAGCTGCTTCCTCCAGGTGCACAAAGCCTGGACACAAACAGGTGTTTGGATGATCAGCAGGTGACAAACGGACAACCTGCCGTATCCGAGACCGGACACCGGCAACACAACGGCCCCACAAACCATCACAGAAGTACAGACAATCCTCAGAGAGCGGAACTAGAAACTACAGCTACAGCTACAACTTTCCCTGGGCAGCATGCATCCTTCAGGATCTTGGAGGTTCTCATAACTCACATGTATTGATTATAATTTTGCTCTAATAATATACACTTACTGGCCACTTAATTAGAAAAACAAGACCACTGAAAACAACAACATGCATAGTAAATCTGTTGTTTAAACATGATCTCTACAGTATCAAATCTGAACATTTTTAATATTATTATTATAAAGGCAGAGATGAATAGGATCACATTACATTGTACAAATGAACCGATGCTGCAGGCTGTAAGATGATATACAGAAATCTCTTTCAAATAAATAACAAATACTAAAATGTGTTTTTTTTTCTCCACAGGTTGGATGTGGGGTGGGTAACAGTGTATTTCCCATCGTTAATTCCATAAAGTGAGTAAATAATTGATATATTTCCATATATTCTATTAATTTAACCATTTCGTCAATGCAGATCATATATGTTTATAGATGCAAAACATTTCAACAGATACAATAACAGTAAAATACAGTATCGCCTGTACTTTTAAAGTAAATATAAAATTGACTGCTTTTAGGCAGTTTTAGAGGTTTGCTGAAAAAATCGATAGGCTGAATTTGAAATACGAGCCCCAACAAATGTGGAAAGAGTCAAAAATAGATGGTGCCGTAATGGGCGTGTGATGACCAGGCCTTTTTTTACAGCAGACATTTTTATATGTGGCAGTAATATAAAGCACAGATGTTACTTATAACATTAACAATGGTTCTGTTCTCATTAGGTGTCCCAGGAAGCCATGATAGTGTGAAAGTGAGACAGAATGCACAATACCAGACCTTGACCCCTTTTACACATTTTCTTCTTTTTCTACTGTGACATGTCAAAATGTCCTGTGAGAATAGGATTCTTTTGTGCATCTTTAGACAAGGGTTCCTGCAGGGTGGCCTTGAAGTTGTGATAGCTGGCAAGATATCAGCACTAAACTCAGTTTCTGGGTAGAAACAGTAAAAGGAAAAGGGGAAACATTGTGTTGTATTGGGAGGCTGTAGTGAACAGTGAGTGTTCAGTTTTTTTGTTCTCCGTGCAGTAGAATAAAGACAGGAGTCCAATTTAACATTGGCAGTTTGGCCCTTTAACACTTTTTCTGAAATATCCTGTTTTTCCAGGAAAGCGGAGATGGCATTTGTACAATTTTGGCAATAGGATATAAATAAATCTAAAATCTTGGCTTCAGTACATGATCCTAATGAGAGCTCCATTAAAGATGCTTTTACACTGTATTTGTAATGAGTGAAGGGTTGTTAATTAGCTGTCCTGTTTTACAGAGAAAGGGACGCATTTTTATACTGTTGTGATTTCTCCTCATGTGCCATTCAGCTGGTCAAGGTAAGACTGTCTAATATTGCTTGGCATGAAAATTAACATGAACACAGTATAAAGTATTGAGGTCATTACATTTTTTCAAAGCAAAACCAACTTGTATAATTTCTATTACAAAACAGCCAAAGCTATATAAAATGAGGCATGTGGACAGTGTGTTTAGAGTATTTACTATGTACAGCCTGGGATCTCTCCTACTTTATTTCCTCATATAGGACCATCCAGACTACAATGACTCTGTGTGTCATGCCTTTGTCCATGACATTTGCGAGGAGGTGGCCTCGTTTCCCTTCCCCCCTCAGAGCCTGGATGTTATTCTGGCAGTCTTTGTGCTCTCCTCCATTCATCCGGAGCGGTAGGTGAAGGTTAAACGAGAAAGGAGAGCTTCTCTCACCTGCTGGACCCCTCTGTGGAACCCTCCACAAGCCCTGTAACACCCCAATTATAATTCTGACTGTCTCTGAGAACACTATATTAACTGTACAGTGGTTTGCTACTACGTGCACCTACTTAGCTGTCTTTGTGCTGTTAGATATCTCCACTTGTAATCTCTTTGTTAATGAATGCATTCCAGTACAGCCTGTATTTTGTCCATTAACTGCAATTCTGTTGCATAACATAATTGTTCTATTTATTGACATTTCACCAACAGAATGCAAGGAGTTGTGAACCGACTATCTGAATACCTGAAACACGGAGGGATATTTCTCTTCCGTGATTACGGAAGATACGACTTCTCACAACTCAGGTTTAAGAAAGGTGAGCCTCCAAATAGCAGCACACAGCTGAACACAGACATTTTAATCTACCTTACCTGATATGTTGATTTTCTATATACCCTTCTGTTTGAGTATGTAGTTTATTGGTCATTAGTCATTTAACCTTTTATCTCTTTCAACCAGGTCGATGCTTATCGGAGAATTTCTACACACGTGGAGATGGAACCTGCGTGTACTTTTTCACTAAAGGTATTTCTGAGCTTTGAAATCTTAATTTGCAGTGCAAAATTGCAGTTACCATTGAGGATATTGGGGTCATGTGTCCTTGGTATTTCTTCTGGTAAGTTTTATGTTTCAGGAACCTGGGGAGAGTTTGCATACTACATGTTTGGGAATATGGGGGTACTGGGACAGGGTGACATTTTATATTTATGTTTAACCATTTTCAGCCAGTACATGAACCAACTGTTAATTATTTTATAAACCAGAATTTTACTCCAATTAATTGAAACAATCTCAGACTTTTTTTCCTTTTTGGTGTCTGACCAAATTCTTCCGGAGTGCCCTGGTTACTGACTGTCTTAATATATTTATGTATTACAGAAGAGGTCCTTGGTTTATTCTCCAATGCTGGACTGGAGGAAATTCAGAATCTGGAGGACAGACGGCTCCAAGTGAACAGAGGGAAGAAAGTTACAATGCACCGGGTTTGGATGCAGAGCAAGTTCAGGAAGTCACCATCTTAACACTCCACCATGCACAGATTATTCTTGAGTTATATGGCTTTCCTACTTTGCTGCTTATTCATTAAAAACTAAAAAACTGTGTTTTTCTAACTGTAGGTGTGTCTTTACAGCAACAAAATTGTATGCAATAAAGTTATAGAATATATTGTCAAACAAAACTGTGTATCCTTTGAAACAATGGATCATACCATTTACTCTGACTTATCCCGCTGTTAGAGGTAAGGAAGAAAGAGAAGAACAGAGAAAGTACAACACAAAAATGAGCTGCTAAATTTGGCCACAACAAGTCTATGTTAACAAAGTGTACAATATTAATATTGAAGCTAATTTGGCCACCATTGGGTCATGATGAGGTCTGTTTTAACCACATGTACAACTATAAAATGTGGCTATAACAAGTCCATGTTTACCTGTCTTACAATTTAGATTTTAAGCTAACTTTGGCCAAAATAAGGTCTTATTCACCAAATATGCTACATGAATATTAGCAGCCAACTTCGGCCACAACATTAGCTATACTTCCACAACATACAATGTTAATATTATAATATAATCATTATATTATAATAGCCAATTAACATTATATTATAACGTTTGGTATGCGGACATCAATTGGATGAATATTTTCACAATATTAGCTGTTTGTTTTAATAACAAGATAAAGATAATTATATTGAATATGCTTAACCTTCAATAAATCAGAATAGGGCATTGATGCTTGTATTTTAATAGTTCATCATGGCAGAAACAGACTTTTTAGTCATGGTTTTGGAAGTTGTAATTTTGAATTCAAATTAGCACATGTTATCTATATACCCTTTTGAAGTGTGGATCATACCATTTATTTTAATACATATCACCTCTAGGCTTCTTCCAGCAAAGAGTTTTCCAGTAAATTGTAATACCCATGATCCTTTGCAATCGCTGCTGACTATCCCTTTAAATAGCAAGGTGCAGCAATTCATATTGTTAGAGGTCAGGAAGAGAGAGAAGAACAGATAATATATATTAGTAAAGTAAGAAAAGATTTAAAGTTCCACATTGAATAAATGCTTTGGAATGAGAAGAGAACAAGTTACAGTTACTGGTAGTGTAACATTTGTGCCTGCCTTATGTGTGCATGTGTGTTTCTATGAATGAAATATAAGCAATAAAGAAAACTGCCTGTTTTAAAATGTCTTCTTTTTCTTTTTGCTCTCAGTAAACATAAGTATATATGAGGGAGTTTTTTTGGAGTTCCTGTCACACTGAGGGGCACAGAGTTGAAGTCTCTTTGTTTCCATAGTGTCCTGTCTGCGTTTTCACACATTTTAAGCTGGAAATTATGCATGAAAAGTCAAAAATCAACACAAGTTTAAATCTGTTTTGTTTGTGTGTGTGTGTTCTTTTTTAGTTTGAATGCACCTCTTTACTTTGGCTCTTTAAAAAAAAGGTTAAATATTCATAATAATGTTTGAATGGGATTTGAAAGGTGAAGGGCATGTAGAATTCTGGGAACATGTTAAAGTTTGAATGGAGTTTCTAGCTGAAAGTATGAATTAACAACTATCAAAAGAGTTCAGTTTCTGTCACATTACCCACACAAATGTCCCAATTGAGCTGAATATTTTGATGTCTGAAGGAGGTTTTTACAGAAATAGAGACAGAAATAACAAATAAGGCGAAAAAATTACGTTTCCTAAATGTTAAACCTGACATTAAGCATAATACTGCACATGATGGGAAATATAATATTGTCCAAATTTTGCACAAAATATAAAATAGAATTAGTCCAAAGTATGTTTGCCAGTAATTTTTCGTCTTGAAATAAATGTTAGGTATTTCTTATAAGTTTTAAACATAATTTCCAGTGGTTTTTCCATAAGTTTACAACTTGTCCACAAAATGTGATCACAGTTCACGAGTGCAGTGAATATAATTTAAAAGTGGGCTTTATGTTTGGACTTTTTCCTTCATGTTGTCATCGACGTTAAGAAAAAATGTATCACCCTCGCGATAAGAATTTTGCACACGATGCATGACGTTTCATAGGCAACCACTTGAAGACGGAGAGGTGGCCCCGGAGCCAGGACGCACTGCTGAGGTGTGAAGAGGTTTGTGCCCTAAAAACATAATAATTAGACACTTTCACTCAGCGGTAGTCGACGTGCCCATGTAAAAACAACCGTGGTGTGTCAGTCGGTTAATTCCACAGCCCGTGTGGAACATTAACCGTGTGCGCTGCTTTACCAACACACGAAAAGTAGCTTGATGAGTGTCCAAAGTAGTGGAAGTTTGGAGGGGACGCCATCTTTGGTCCCAGCTCTCCACGTCCCCAACACGGACTGTGTTTTCAGCAACATACCACGGCAGTGGTGAAGGCCCAGGAAGGTATCGTTAAACGTATTAAGGCGTATATGTCTTTTCTACATTCTTGTTTGGGGCACTTTGTGCAGAACGAAAGGAAATTGGGTTAAAACGACCGAGCAGAAATCTTGGTGGCGAAACCAGCTTTGCTAGCTAACGTTACATTAACCGTCAGCTCCAAAGTCAATTGAGCCCGTTTGGCTAGCTAGTAGCACCGAAGACACAGGACCGTCTTTCTGTGGTCAGGCCAGTGCAGTAACCTAAAGACAAATACGTGCATAATGGCGATAAACCTTTACGAGAGCAGCAAGGTTAACCGCTGTAGTCGGTGCATCCCTCTTGAAGCATGCTGCCGTTATGAGAGCAAACACTAGTCAAGTTACAGATGGATATAAAATGGATCAGTATCGTTTTAAACAAGCATTGTTTCTGGAGATGATTATATCACCGGATAAGTTAGGTTTGCATCGCACTGTTAGCAACCCTTTGTGTGTAGACTGGTGTTTCCTACAATATTATGCATGTGTAACGGACGTTAATCCTCATCTTAACGGTGCAGAGGACTCTTAGATCGGCTTTAAACATGACAGTATGTATAGAGATGCTATTGCAGTGGATGGTAGCCTTGTTTGACCCCTTCATATGACCAACTTAGAGTAAAGACCCTCATTTAACGCTGTGAGGGGGACAGCCATGGGATACAGGCTGCTTTGGGTTGTGCAGCTTGCTAAACCACACTCTTTTAAATAACTGATGCTTATTTGGTCATCTTTGGTGACCCAGTAGTTGTCATCATGCCTTCTTGCACCCTCAGTAGTTTTCACTGAGTATTGTAAAGATGGAGGACTTTTACTGAGCTTTGGACATTGGCTTAACTTCTCATTTATATAGTATTGTCTCTGTTACATGTATTGATCTACACTAATCAATGGATGGCCGCTTGCATCAGTGTGACACTGGTAAAATTTGAAAATTGGGAGTCTATTGATGTTTGTGCTGTTGCTTAATTTGCCACTGGGGGAACCTAGGTGGAAGTAATCCAACCCAGTTTGTGCCAGAGATTTTTTAAGACTTTCCAAGGGTCTGCCATAAACAGGTGGTCACTCTGCTGAGCAGCATGGAGTTAAAATGACATCCACAGCAAGAGTTGTAAGGGTTCAACCACTTGTTCCTGCAGGGGCTTGAATATAGATAATAGTTATGCACCGAGTCCTTCATGTCTGAAACAAAGAATAGAAATCCTTGAGGACACTACACTGCTGAGTTGTAGTTATGTGAAACATTCAGGGTGAAAAGTGAGATATGGTTATGGAGCCATCACAGGTAAACCAAGATTATTCTGATGAGCAACAGCAGTCGGGAATGTTTTAAAGCTACATCTTTTCATAAGAATTATGGTTTTATTATTGTAAAACTGTATTACTTTATCTTGTGAATATTGCAGTGATTATGTTGTTATATGAAAACACTGAACATACCAGTCATTTATTCACTGCACAAGTTAAAATGTATCGAGGTGAAAGGTAAAAACTATGCTATTCATGTAACTAATTGCAAACAAAGCCATTGTCATATCATTGTTTTCATTATGCTTTATATTCTCAAAACAAACAAAGTATTGCTTTTTCCTTTAGTTTTAACAGATTGGTGACTGTAGTAGATGACTTCTTCAGAAAAATAGAATGCAGATTTGATTAGAAGCAACAGACTCATCATGCGGAATGTAACAAGCATACTTTGTTGTCTCTGAGATGCTTCAGGAAGTGGAAATGGACCTGTTGCCTGATAGTTCCTAACAATTATCCAATTTACATTTTTTAGACCTATGAAAGTGTCTCAAAGCACGGGAGGGTATTGACTGTTAGTGTGATGTTTATCAAATAAAAAGTGTTTGAAAAGTTAATTTACATCGTTAAACTCCTGAATGTCTTTCAGTAAATCACATGTCAGTAAATCACATGATAGTTTTGAGTTAAGCTATATCTTGCATGAAGATCATAATTACAATGGAAGGTTATAAGCATCTGATTATTGAATTTCAAGTCCTGAATTTTCCTTTTTTTTGATACTGTGTTGCTAGACTTCAGTGCACTACTTCATATGATGATCGAGTATCTTTGGAAATCGTAACTGTAGCAATAAATCTGGTTTTAAAACAATCACAAGCCTGTTTCAGTGTGGCTTGGATTTCCAGCAGCAGGCAAAAGAGACAAGCAGGTTAGTCAGTTTTGTGTTAAGAACTCTGAAGTATAGATATATTTTGCAGCTGGTTTTGTGGACGGCCTTGATTCATTGACAGGGTGATTTTGGTGTAATTCTAAGAGCCATTTTGTGCTTCTTCTCTTTGTCCTTTTTTTTCTTCTTAGACATCTACTTTATTATCCCCTGGTCTGCAATATAGTCACAAGTCGACTGTATCCTACCTCATACAACACAGTGCTCAAGTGGCTTCATGTTGTACATTGAAGTGAACCTGTGTTGGTCACTGCATTATAATATATAACCTAATAGCAGACTGTTAGGTTTTTTTCATTTTGTAGTAATCAAAGAATCATTTTCTTGCTATTGTTTGATCTGTCAGACACAACAACTCTGGGCTTAAATTGAGTTCCAATTCAGTCCAATTCTAAGGTGACTTTAGATAGTTTTGAGATGTGAAACAAACATTTTGCATTTGTAAACAAAGAAGTCCACACAAGAAGTATAACACTTTAACAACTTCTACTAATTAGATATGTATATATATTTGTGAAGTCAGTGGTTTTATGATAAACACATTCTAAATACATTAGCCATTTAGTTGGGCTGCAACTATCATTGTCATTATTAGTTAATGTGACAATTATTTTCTTGCTTAATTGTTTGCTTAATTGTCATAAAAATATTGAAAACTAAACACTTAAGTTTCTCAAAGTTCAAGGAGATGTCCTTAAATGTCTTGTTTTGTCAGCCCCAAACCCCCAAATTAATCAGTTTAATAAGATATAAAACAGAGGAGAGGCTGAAAGCGGCATTTTCTGCCATTATTATCAAAAATATTTGGCAATTATTTTTCTGTTGGTCGATTAATTGATCTGTTAACTAATTGCTGCAGTTCTACGATTCATTCAACCACCTTCTGATTACAGTTATTGCTTCTCCTCCATCTAAAAGAGATTTTTTTCAGGAGTAGTCATTTCTGTTTGTTTCCCTGGAGCACTGCTTAAATACACTAATGCCCACCCATGCTACCCCAACAAATGATAAGTGAAGTTACATATCCTACTGGTATTAGATGGTGTTATAGCACGTCTCTTTTTTACTCAGTGTGGTGTATTTCTCCTTCTGCATATCTCTTGCGCCCACTGGTTTTGAAATTATTTTTTGAGGTTAAGGCTAACTCCATAAGCTGCTGTCATAGTTGATTGGTGTGTGGCTTTAAATGGATGTTAAGAGTTAGCATGTTTGTCTATATTTGGTGCACATTCATCATTTTTTGTTTGACCCCAAGTATACCCTATTCCCGGCTGCTGCTGTGATTTTTGTGGTTATTAGTGAGAAGAACTTCTCGCTGCATTATGCTCTCCTCCATTTAAATTGATTCCTTTGTAGATTCAAAATGGTTGTCTCATTAAAGCACAGGTTTAGTGGGCAGACCCCTCTGAGTCAGCAGCAACACTGAAGCCCAGGGAGCTCACGTAACAGTCCCACAGGAGCACAGTATTCATCTGTGCCTAGCAGTTGAAACATTGCTCCTGGACTTTCAGGATAATAGTGTTTGTGCCACAGCGGAGCCTGTTATCTCTTGACTTCTACTGTACATTTCCAGTTATTATTATCAATTATTTTGGGGACATTGTTATGGTAGTATTAGGCTTCATGGTAACAGGAGTAAAGATAATAAAAACCTTTCTGATCTCCTCATTGCACAGTGAGAATTCTCCTCTAGGGAATAGGCATACGTTTTCGTTTTGGCCTATATTCTGGTCTAGACTAAAATATTATCACCTCTGAAGGCTTGAGACTGTATATGTGACTAAATCAGCCCCCGTTATTACAATTCTGCTCTCAAGCTCATTGCTACTGTGTCATCTGCTCTTGAGTGGTTGCATTTAAAGGCTTCAATTAAGCTGATCCTTGAATAACTGAGACATACTGTGAATTGTTGCTAATCCTCCCAGGCACCATGGAGGAGCTGCACAGTCTGGACCCCCGGAGACAGGAGCTGCTGGAGGCACGCTTTATGGGCGGGGTCAGCGGCAGCACAGGGGGCAGCACTGGCAGCACAAGTGGGGGAACCAAAGTGAGTGAATATGAAGCAGTGTCGGTGTTTGTACACTATAATTGATTCAAATATTGTTGTAAGTGTCCATGTCCTTATCCTAAAATCATCTTTTTTTTTCAGGGTTTGACTAATAATGAATGTTCAAATCACAGTTTTGGAAGCCTGGGATCTTCAAGCGACAAAGAGTCAGAGGTAAATAGCATTATATGTGTTTTTTTAAAGGGATTATTAAAACAAGGTCCTATTGAAGTTCAGTTCTGAGAGCTAGAGATTTGAAAATGGCCCCTGCTCCGTTTTTTCCTTATTGGGTGAGGGCATTTGAAGCCAACAACGTCATCCAGACACGATCAAATCACCTAAATCATCTGCTTGGCAGTTTGGCTACATAACTTAAATCTCCCTGTCTGGAAAGACTGCGTTCAGCCCAACAAAGGCTTCCTCATTCATACAGTACGCTACATCGGCACAAAGTGGGATGCAAACTACCATGTTTTGCCTGGTATTTAATAAGCCTCAATCTGGATTTCCGTGTTCATATTTTATATTCTTCCTGTATGCTGTAGCAGCACACCCACTCCACTGCAGCCCTTTGTCTGTTTTTCAGTGCTATTGTTTGAGTGAATGCCCTCTAAGGCTGCAATCGCATGTTTTAACAGCATTTTGTCACATTTTTAAAACAATATTTTGACCAGCTGAATTAACCTTTACACACTGCTGTTAATATACAACTGGAAACTGCTGTTTCTTATCACTCCTTTGTTACATTCCTCCTAATGAGGCACAAGGGACAACTTGGATTAGATCAGTGCCTGTTGATTATCAGTTTTCATAGTGTCCCAACTTGGGTTTTTCTTCTGCTTCCTCTCTGGTGATTGGATTACCTATTGCAAAATCCAGTAATCTCAAAATTATATAAAAAAAGAAACAATCATCCAAACCCAATTATAAGGACAGTCTAGGATTTGGTCATATTTATAATTTTTTTCATCTTTTAAGAGTACTCACCAATTTTTTATCTATTTGTAAATACGTGTTGATATAAAAGGTCTTTCACTCTCAGAATCTGCTGGTTTCACTGAAAATCTTGTTTTTCTCACATAATAGGGGTCAGATGTGAAAAGAGGCAGTTCTCCTGCTTATTCGGTATGTATGTGATGAAATCTTGACTACATGTTTTTTTTGCCTGTTGGTCTTTGTATTGTCCTCCAGTGTGGTTAACATAAAGACTGGAAAAAGCTGATATCAAACTACATGTCAACAGTCCCTTTAATGCACCTTCAGTTTATTGTGAACTTGATAAGAAATAAAATTTAAATCTGTTTAGATTGTCCACAGGGCTATTTTGCAATTTGAGCGATAGCAAGTCTAAAGGCCAAAAACGAGCTTTTTGTATAGTAATTGCTTTAAAAATATTATTAAATAAAATATTTCTTTTTCAGACCCCAGAGAAGAAACAGTCGGAAACAGCCAGAGGCAGAAAAAGGAAACCTGAGATCCAATCAGAGAGCAGCCAAGGTAAGTGTCCTTGTGTTAAACTGGTTAGATTTCCGTTCTTGCTCAAAGTAGGTCTTTACTAAAAAAACATTGTCTCTCTCTTTTCCCTTTACAGGGAAAACAATTGTGCGAGGACCCAAAATAAGTGATTATTTTGATGTAAGTTTTCACCACTGAGGCATAATCCGTTTCCTGTCTCTAAAGTAACAGTACAGAGATAAAAAAGGAACCACCAGTGGCTCCGCAGTTATCAAATGTTTGGCAGTGACGTCACCTTACCTCTTAACTTTTTAGTTCCAGGGAGGAAATGGCTCCAGTCCTGTGAGAGGTCTCCCACCAGTGATTCGTTCCCCCCAGAACTCACATTCCCACTCCGCTCAGGGTATCGCTGTAAGTTAAACTAAGTTTTGCACTGCAAAAGTCTTTGTTGCGGCTGCATTTGGTGTTTTCCTGTCATAAAACAAGTCCTCCTTCTTCTGTTGCAGGTTAGACAAAATAGCTCATCTCCTACTAGTCTGTCTTTTGGGGACCACATGACACATCCAAAGCAACTAGCAGTCAAATTTGTTCAGGTGAGGAGGGTGATTGGGGGTAGTCTGGACACCACCAGCTATTTCTAATCATTAAGTATTTAGAAATTTCTAAACAACTTATTTTGTTTTTTTCCACTCCAGACTGACCTCACAGTGTTGAAGTTGGCTGCCCTCGAAAGCACTAAGAATCTAGACCTTGAGAAGAAAGAGGGGAGAATAGATGATTTGCTAAGGGTAAGAGAAGGTCTTACTCTCTTTGCTTTTCGAAAGGCTTGACTTGGCTTTGATGTTACTTTAAAGCTAAACAAATAAGACTGTGTTTGCTAAAGTAATTCTGGGTAAAAGAACAGACCTTAGGGGGAGACACTTCAGGTAAGCAGGGCAAACGTATCTAACTTATAGATATCACTATGAAACTTCCCTTGTTGATTACTTACTTTAAGACGGGGTGCCCAATCCTTCCTCGAGAGCCCCTATCCTGCATGTTTTAGATGTCTCCCTCTTCAAACACACCTGATTCAAATGATCAGTTATCAAGCTTCTGCAGAGCTTGACGAGCTGATCATTTGAATCAGGTGTGTTGGAAGAGGTTGACATCTGAAACATGCAGAATAGGAGCTCCTGAGGACCAGGATTGGGCACCCCTGCTTTAAGACAATAATTTTTCTTATCAAGTAAGTTTTCTGAAATGTTAGGTTTGAATATGCAAATTAGGTAGTGTCTTATGCAAAATTGTGGTTAATTTAGGAGAAATCTATGCAGACAATTACACAGTGTAGCAAAATAAACATCTTGTTTTGTATGTTGTAATCTCAAAATTGACCAGCGCATGAAAAATGATGTCTTAGCCTGTGGTGTCTCACCCTTATCTGTTCTCTAGACAACATTACAAACATTATTTTAGACTTTAAATAATAAGTGGATGGGGAGAATAATATATTTTATGTAGCTGTTAATTTAGTTTTTTTTCTTCTTCACAGGCAAACTGTGATCTCAGGAGACAGATAGATGAACAACAAAAATTACTTGAAAAGTACAAGGAACGCTTGAATAAATGCATCACCATGAGCAAGAAGCTGCTCATCGAAAAGGTAAATGTATTGTTTTGTTATTTTACCTCTTTATAATCACTCAACATACTGTATACGTCTGTAAACCTGCAGGCCTAAACCTTTACTTTGTTCTGTTGTTCAGAGCACCCAGGAGAAGCAGGCCTGTCGGGAGAAAAGCATGCAGGACAGACTTCGTTTAGGCCATTTCACTACAGTGAGACATGGAGCGTCGTTCACAGAACAGTGGACTGACGGCTATGCCTTCCAAAACCTTGTGAAGTAAGTTTCTGTGTCTTACTGATCATGTTGTTTTCTGTTACTTTGTGTGCTGTTTTTTGACAATATTTTTTATTTTTAAGACACTGTTGTGGAGCTTTGATACAGAAATGGTGCTAATCTCTGCTTTCCATCTGCAGACAGCAAGAGTGGATAAACCAACAGAGAGAGGACATAGAAAGGCAGAGGAAACTTCTAGCCAAGAGGAAACCTCCATCCTCCAGCAACTCCCAAGCACCAACCACAAACTCGGAGCCAAAGCAACGCAAAACCAAGGCAGTGAATGGAGCAGAAACTGATCCCTTTCTAAAACCCAGCCTACCTCAGCTGTAAGTTTAGGCACAGTCTAAGTAAAGAAGTGTAGTTTTAACTACTACTACTGCATGCACAGTTAGTGAACAACTGAATGTATAATCAAAGTGATAATGGAGAAGCTGTTGACAAAAGCAAATCCTTATTTTCTGTTTTATCTCTTATCATGGACAGGCTGACACTAGCAGAGTACCATGAACAGGAAGAGATCTTCAAACTGCGACTTGGACATCTCAAGAAGGTTTGTCCAATGCTGAACCTGCAGCAACAATTTCTAAAAACATTTCTGTGGATGGGGAGTTTACCATGCTGTGCAGAACAGGCACATGAATGCATATTAGTTAATGCATATCCAATCGACTCTTGTTAATCGAGCGCTTGTCTTCAGTACAAAGATAATTGAACACATTCAGCCCGATTCTCCTGCTTCCTGAGCTGAACTACTGTTCCTTTTGTGTGAATCACCCTAAGGATGCAGCGAGCCTGTAGTTTGTCGATGTATTCATTGTTTTCTCGATGAATAAGCATCACAGGCAGCCCCTGACAGACTCTGTACTAAGTCAACCGTTAATATTTAATACAGAACTAGTCAGCTGTGTACAAGTGGGTTTTGATGAGCTCCCCTCCTTGTAGTCTGACTTCTGAAGTTCCTTCTGTGCATTTGTGTGTTTGTGTGCTTGAATCATTTATAGGAAGAAGCTGAGATCCAGGCGGAGCTGGAGCGTCTGGAGAGAGTGCGCAACCTTCACATTCGGGAGCTGAAGAGAATAAATAATGAAGACAGCTCACAGTGAGTCTGAATCAATTTCTTTGACAGTTACTGCATTGACATTGGAACATGGTGAGCACACAAGGCCAGTGTCCTCAACCATAGTGGTGATGTTAACCACCTGCCCACTGGATGAAGCTCTGTTGTCTTATTCTACATTGATTGATGTCTAAGCAAAACAAAGCTGAAGAACTTGTCATGACACATGTGATAACTTTAACAAAAAGTATTCAGTCAACGACTTTTGCCATGAATAAGATGAGACGAAGACAATCAACATTATCAAACACTATCTGCCACGATATCCACATGCAGCATTATAAGCGGAAAAAGACGAGACAGAAATGTGGGCTACATTTTGACTAGACTAGATTTACTGACTGGAATACTTAGTTAAAAATTATTTTCTGATCTTTAATCTGACACAGGACCAAGAGTTAATAAAAAAAGATGACAAAATGAATGACTAAAATATGACTTTGTCAACTAACACTGGACTAAAGGTGTGAAAGACAAAATGACTTAAATGCGACGAAAACTAGTATTTTCATCCAAAGATTAGACTAAATCTAAAATAGCTGCGAACATTAACCCAGTGACACACATTGGTCTATTGTCATTTTGATTTTCTGTTTTGGTGTTTTTTCCATAAATAGATTCAAAGATCACCCAACGCTGAACGAGCGATATCTGCTCCTACACCTCCTGGGAAGAGGGGGCTTTAGTGAAGTTTACAAGGTATGCCATTGCATCTTGATGTCAAAGGCGTTGAAGTGAAATAACACTCCTTAGCAGGTGCTGCTTTTCAAGCATAAACCAACTTTTTGTGCATGTGTCGTGCAGGCTTTTGACTTGATTGAGCAACGATACGCTGCTGTGAAAATCCACCAACTTAACAAGAACTGGAGGGAAGAGAAAAAGGAGAACTATCACAAGTATGTTGGCCCCTGTGGAAATATGAAACCTCACCTGCAGTACCCTGAGTGCTGTGATGTACCTTTACAAGATTTTCTCATATTCTTTCAGTGTGTTAATATTCTTCACCATAAGCCCCGACGTTGAGCTGTCGGTGCAGACTGCAGCACCCACACCTTCATGCTTTGGTTGCTAATTGAAGCATAATTACCTCCCTCTCTACAGGCATGCATGTCGAGAGTACAGAATACACAAGGAGCTGGACCACCCCCGAATCGTGAAACTGTACGACTACTTCTCACTGGACACAGACACGTGAGTGGACTTGGTGCATTTCCAGCACTTTTTCAGTGGTTTCTGTTTGATGTTGGCAGTTATTCTTAAGTCTTTTTTTCCCCCCATTCAATAGGTTTTGCACTGTCATGGAGTACTGCGAAGGCAATGACTTGGATTTCTACTTGAAACAGCATAAGCTAATGTCTGAGAAGGAGGCACGGTCTATAGTTATGCAGATTGTGAACGCACTAAGATACCTGAATGAAATCAAACCCCCCATCATCCACTACGACCTTAAGCCAGGTAAGCACTCTGGTGGACAACTGATGACCCAATTCAAGAAAATATCTGTTACTTTATTATACATCAGTTATCTGTAGTGGCCTGAAGCAGTCATTAATTTGATGGTATGCAATTACTCTTTAAGTGCTGACTTTCTTTACTTTGATTTCAAGGCAATATCTTGTTGGTGGACGGCACGGCCTGCGGGGAAATCAAAATCACTGACTTTGGTCTGTCAAAAATCATGGATGATGATAACTATGGCGTGGATGGGATGGATCTGACATCTCAGGGTGCTGGGACCTATTGGTGAGAAGAAATGTGTCACACATACATATATATAATGCATACAGTATAAGAACATACAGTGTAACTGTAAAAACATTACATTTCTGTGTTATATTAACATGCAATCACTACTTTGATGCTGTAATTGGTTAAGCTGACGCCAACTTAAACTATTGTTTATAGAATCATGTAGTTGTTTTATTTTGATGATTTTCCCCCAACATTTTACTCACTTTGGCCCTGTTTATCACTGCAATATAAAAGTTCTGCACCTTTATGAAAACAGCACAATCATGGCATGAATAAGAGCAACTAAAAATGTAAAGAATAAATGCAAGTTTAAGCATCCCAACTTTTAGGATTCTGGGTTGTGAAGGATGATTATCTCAAAATTGTACTGGATTACGTTACTTACAGAGCCAATGTGCAAAATATTTTCACAAAACATTTTTAAATGTATTATTCTGGTCAGGTACTTGCCTCCTGAATGTTTTGTGGTTGGCAAAGAACCTCCAAAGATCTCCAATAAGGTGGACGTGTGGTCTGTGGGCGTCATCTTTTTTCAGTGTCTGTATGGAAGGAAGGTAAGAAGGGCGACACAGATTCAACTGATTAATATTTTTTTTTCTTGCATGATGATTAATAACTCCTCCTCTTTCAGCCTTTTGGCCACAATCAGTCACAACAGGACATCCTGCAGGAGAACACCATACTGAAAGCTACAGACGTTCAGTTCCCCGTCAAGCCTGTATCCAGCAATGAAGCAAAGGTAGGTGAACTTGAGCAAAAAGTATCTTAAAACATCAGATCGACCTTCAGATTTTTGATGTTATCCCTCTCCTCTCCAGGCCTTCATAAGGCGGTGCCTGGCTTACAGGAAGGAGGACCGGATCGACGTTCACCAGATGGGAAGCGACCCCTACCTGCTCCCTCATATGCGGAGGTCAAGTTCCTCTGGAAATCTGCAGATGAATGCTGCCGGCTCAGGACCCGCCTCCTCCAGTATCATCTCGTACTGACAGCCTCGTACTGTGACAAAAGGCAAACTGACCAAGCTGCTCCCACGCCTGCAGAGCTTCTCGGGGGGGCTCTGGTTCGTGGGAGAAGGAACAGCCGGCAACAGGAGGAGCAGGACACTGGAGATCTCGCCTCTTCTGACCTGTGCCAGGCTTCTACTTGTTTACCAGGGCTCGATCAATGGACGGACAGTGAGGGGATGTTTAAAAAGGACATGGGTAAAAGGATCTTTGGAGGGTCCGTTAAAAGCACTGAAACTGACGACGTACCTTGAAGAAAATGTGACTGGACGCTCTGTTCAGATGTTGCAGATGGATAAAGCCTTAACGGGCCGAAGGGAGACTTGGCAGCCCGCTGTTTAGATTAAATAACTTGGTCCTGCCAGGGTGCAAATGATTCAGCTGCTAGAAGTTAATTTACTGTGAGGTGAGGACAGACATCGTTATGTAGAACTACAAAGACTTCACTATTGATTTGGATAAATGTTTTGTTTTTCACAAATGTTAGGCTTTAATTTGAGTTACTTAGCCATGAGAATGTAATGTGTAGCATACAAGTGGCATCTAGTGACGTGTAGGTTGGGGCAGCGTATTAAGTTTAATGCACAAAGTAACCAAATGTAGAAATATGACAATGTATAAAATCCTATGCAGGAATATTAATTAACAGATGAATTGGAAACTGTATATGCTGTACAGGTGAATTTACAAATTTTGAACTGCAGCAGTAATGTGTACAAAGAGTTAAAATTTCCCCATGCAAAACTAGTGTCCTGGAGTGTTTCATTTTGCTGCTTTGTTGCTCTTACTTTTTCAAGGGCTGTATGCTCCACTTCGGGTACAGATTGTACAGTTCTGCTAAGAGTGAATAATAAATGCCAGGAAACGTTTATCTCCTAGTGAATGGTACTTTACAATCTGTCTGTTCATTCTAAAGTTAACATCCATACTCACCTGAAAATCCCCGGTTTCAGGGTCCAATCCGCAAAACATTGTCTCCATTTTTATACCTCTGCACTGGCGTCAGCGGTGGCCATAAGCATCATGTTTTCAGGTTGCCTGTCTGTCCTTTCCCCGTGAACTGATTACAGGCTCTGTATAGTAATAAAACAGAAGAAAGCCCTGTGTTTTCAAGGTTTGGAACATACTCCTTTTGCAAAATTAATTTTCAAAATAATTTTGTGTTTACATAAAGAAAACAACTCATGTAAATCAAATCCTGGAATATTTCAAATCCAGCAATCCTGGTGTCACAGCAGAACACATCTAGATTGAAATATGGGGGCATTTTTCTATCTAATATAAGTTCTGTAACATTTATTTATATAGTACAAATAAAAAATGTTAACCTCAAGAGGTTTCACAATCTGTACAGCTGAAGACGTTCTCTGTCGTCAGACCCTCGACATGGATGAGGGACGACTCCTCCATCCGCACAAGCTGCCAATCTGCGACAGCCCGTTGAAAAGAGGGTGAGCAGGCAGTGTGGCTTTGCTTTTTCTCCCTAGTCCTCCACACTGTCCAGTTTCAACCTGATCACGTCCGTAACAGCTTGTTCAGACTGCTGACCTCCGAGCCTTGATGAAGCACTGGCTGCACAGTCTGATAGAAGCCCTGCAGGCGGCACACGCTGAAGGATCTGAGTCTCCTCAGGAAGAACAGCCTGCTCTGTCCATCCTGCAGCGAGCTTCATTGTTAAGAGTCCAGACCAGGTTTTTATTGATTTGTACAAGTCCCCCCTCTTCAGGTTCTCTCCCTGTATGACAGCCAGGACAGGTTGTTACTCTGGTAGTCCATCACAAGCTCACTGGTTCTGTTGATGCTGAACCTCGGGATTGTCGTGGCACCATGTCAGAAAGCTCTGTAAGAACAGACTAAGTGAAGACAAGACATGAACACGTTTTTCACTGGAATCACATCTCAGTATAGTGACAACTTCCAATTCACCAAAAACTACGCCTTATACCTTTTATTAAATGGCCTAAAGATCTTCACTGCATAAGAGTTTAGACAGACATGGATGTAAATTGCAACTTGACTTGCTAGTCTGAGATGACACTGACACTCTGTGGTTTTGTTTGGTACTGCGTCGTTACCAGTGGCATGCAGACTTTTTGAAAGGCAGGGGCGAAAAGAAAAAAGGGCACATCAGCACATTCTCGCCACTAAAGAGGGCAATTTAGGCGCATTTTGTCTCCAAAGAGGGCACTATAGAGTGCGTTTTTCAACAATTGGGTCTTGAAGGGGGGCAACTGCCCTCCCCTGCATACCACTGATTTTAAGCATTTTAAAAAATTCAACTTTTTTGACAAAAGTCGACATACTATAGCATCACGTTTTTCAGTTTTTGGAAAGCTCATAATATTGTGTTTTCTGTCTCTTTTTAAAAGATTATACCAAAAGACGTGTCATTACACACCAAAGAAGCAATTCTATGAATTGGGGCATTTTTTAATTTTATGACCTTTTCATGGAAAAAAATCGACATACTATAGTATGACTTTTGTCAGATTTCATAATAGATTCATAGATCTCATAATATAGGATAGGATAGCATAGACTTTTATTGATCCCACAGTGGGGAAATTACACTGTTATGGCAGCACAATAGATGTGGTGTATTTCTGTCATTTTTGGACAAACTAAACTGCTAAACTTACCAACAGAGTATAATTAGTCAATTTTCAGCGTTTTGAAAATTGACCCCTTTTGACAAAAATCAACATACAATAGTATGGCTTTTTTCAGTTTTTGGACATACAATAATCTGTGTTTTTCTGTCGTTTTTGGACAAACTATACTACTAAATGTATCAACAGAGTATAACAAGACAATTTTAAGCATTTTTGAGTATTTTAAAAAATCAACTTTTATAACAAAAATCGACATACTATAGTATGACTTTTTCAGTTTTAGTAAAGCTCATAAAATTGTTCCCTGTCCCTTTATCAGAAAATATAAAATTATATTATACCATAACATGAATGAATGAATTTGGGGGCATTTTAAAATTTTATGACCTTTTCATGGAAAAAAATCGACATACTATAGTATGACTTTTTTGTCAGATTTTTGACATCTCATAATATGTTTTTTTTC
Organism: Serranus cabrilla; assembly: GCA_903364295.1. NCBI lineage: Eukaryota > Metazoa > Chordata > Actinopteri > Perciformes > Serranidae > Serranus > Serranus cabrilla. The sequence continues at coordinate 385,614 of CAFUXE010000889.1, read as the reverse complement.
TGTCATTTTGGGACAAACTAAACTACTAAATGTATGAACAGAGTATAACAAGACAATTTTAAGCATTTTAAAATGTTGCCATTGTAACCACATTGAACACTCACTAATGCCAATGTGGCAACCAGGATGAATATGTTTATGTGCCAAAATTTATGTGGCCAATCTCAGTAAAACAAATATCAGCATGTGGGCCTTCTCTATAGAAATAGTAACGTTAGGTACGCTCAAAGAGAATATAGTGACAAGGACAAACTTTTAGCAAAAGAAATTAAGGCTTACATTTATTTAAATTAAAATACCTTCAGTGCTACTGATCACATATCAGTTATGACTTAAACAACCCATCACTTAAAGAGGAACTAAATTCCTTTCAACAAGACCTAAACCGGTAAGTATAAACACTTAAACAAAAATAATTAAGTGTCCCAGAAAAATAATAAAAGGAATGTGTGTGTGTTCAGTTCAGTACATCTACCCTTAGCTGAGTGCAATGTGTGCTCCTTCTCCTGGACACATGATGGAGCAAGAATGGATGCCGCGCCCTCCACGCGCGCTGATCCGGTCCTCTGCTCCTCTCACGACGCTCTGCTTTAGGCAATGGCTCCCCATTCAGAATCCACACTTCAACAGCATACAAAAAAACCAACCTGCATGCAGCAGTTGTTTTTCCAAATCAAAATCCATATATCTTCCTTACTGTACAGTACAATACGCTTTTCTCTGTTAAATAATACATTAAATTGACATGAATTCAACACTTGAGATTGTTTAGCTACGCTAGCTCAGTAACCTTAGCATGTATATCACGGCGTCAATGCACACCCATCTCTACTGCATTTACCATGAACATAACAGATGCATTTTACCTTCACACAGTCTGTCTCCGATTGGTTTTTAAAAGTTTTTCTCGTCAGGCATAACAGGATGCATAACTTTCACGTGGCTACACAGCATGAATACACCACAGCGTGATATTAGCTAGCAGGCTAAGCTAACATTTAGCCGACTCTGACACTCACCGGAGCTTTGCTCAGAAAATCACAACAAAAGGAATGTCCGCGCTGGTCAGACTCTGTTCTTCTGGAAAGACAGTACTCTCAAACAAGGTTTTCAAAAAGTCACAAACATAAAAGTGCTCTGAGAGTACGGTCAATCTGCTCAGGTCTCTGGCATCCATCAAAAAAATGACACACCGCGAGAAGACGCACTCTGCTGGTGAGAGCTGATGGCAGACGGGAAAATTCCCACATTAACCCTGTAAATGCTGAACAGAGGAACTTATATATATTATTTCTTAAATGCAACCAGACTATTATTAATCTTTAGTGCAATTACTCTCTTGTAAAAGTAATGGGGGTTACACTTTAGTATGACTTTTTCCAGTTTTTGGAAAGCTCATAAAATAGTGTTTTCTGTCCCTTTTCCAAAGATTATTAACACGTGTCAACAGACTCTAATAAAGCTACTCTATGAATCTGGGACATTTGAAAATTTTATGACCTTTTCATGGAAAAAAAATCGACATAAGATAGTATGACTTTTTGTCAGATTTTTGACATCTCATAATATGTTTTTTTCCCTGTCATTTAGGACCAAACTATACAACTACATGTATCAACGGAGTATAATAAGACAATTTTAAGCATTGACGTGCACAGACTTTTTGAAGGGCAGGAGCGAAAAGAAAAAAGGGCACATCAGCGCATTTTGCCTCCCAAGAGGGCACTTTAGAGTGCGTTTTTCAACAATTGGGTCTTGAAGGGGGGCGACTGCCCCCCTGCCACCCCCCTGTGAAACACCACTGGTCATTACAGGCCGCACCAAGGATGCTCTCAACACGAACCATTTAGGTTTTAGGAGATGAGCATAATACAAAGCGTGTAACAGAGGCTGGGATAGAGAAAATACATCAGTTTAATCAAGTTAACGATCTCTCATTTACAAATACTTTTTTGTACAAAACCAAAACTGTTATATATTTCATTGCTGCAGCGCTGCAGCAAGCAAACCTGCTTTTCTAAAGGAAAATCCCCAGTAGTAAAAGTTACTGTCCTGCCTTCCTCTGAAGGCCTTCAGTAGTTTAGAGAGCCATTGAAAGGTCAGGGTGGGATTTAATTCTTCCTTTTTTTTGCCTTACAATATGTTGTACATTTCTTCTGATCCATGGAGAGGCTGAGCTGTATTAAGAATAATATCATTACTTAATATAGTACCGATACTTTCTGTAGTATCCGCACAATCCTTCCTTAACTGTGTTTTTGAACAGGATTAATACATTAACTGTTTCTGTGGATCAGAGTGGCTGCAAAAATATTGCAAGGGAACGTAGAAGTAATTCAAGAAGAGTTTCCATTGTGACCCTTCAGTGCTCTGTCGTGGTTTGAGCACTTGAAAAGATGCAAAGATACTGATTTGCACACTTAAATGTAACCTGTTACCCACATACTTTACACTTTGTTTTTGAGACAAGCTCAAAAAACCCACATAGTTTCTGTTAATACATTCATTATTATTGATTAATCAAGACATTTTAAAAGTTGTTCTGGGCCAGAGTGAATACTTGAACTCTGCTCAGAGGTTAGAATGATTCTTGTCATTTTCTTTCTACTGCAATCAACAAGCTGTTCTTAAATAAAACACATCGTTTTTTCAGCGGGGTTGTCTGAGGAACTGTACAATCTACAGCAGCTAAAGGCATTTTAGTTACCTAAAAAATCTGTTTAGTGTACAGGATATTCTGTTTTCACATATTTACCTATGCTTCAAACCGGCCTGTTGAATTTGAATTGGAGGGAACTGAAGCCCTTATCGATGCTCTCTTCAAAGCCTCCAGACTCCTTCGACAGTAAACAGTCATTTGTATCTCAGAACATGGCAGCTCCTGGTCTACCACTGCCTCGTTTGACTTTCATGAATCCAATCTAACCCTTTATAAAAACACTGATCACGATAACACAAAGAGACGAACCATTCGAGGCAGCAATAGACCAACAACTCCTGTTCTCTGCACGGTGAAATGACTCCTTTTAAAAATAGAGTCTGGTGGCTTTGAAGAAAGCATAACATTGTCAGTTTCCTGTCAGACAGTGCTGTCTGGCGTCAAGGTAAAGCGGGGAAAATATTCTAAATATAGCCAACACTTAAAGTGATCTTGAACTTTTGTTGCTGCAGTGTTTGTAATTCTTCCTGCCTTCCATCTACTGTAGGTAATACACAGATTATGCGTAAGTACCTCAAACAGAATCACTTAAAAAAAATCCAAACTTTAACATGCAGGACTGCTGCTTCTGTACACACATTCACTCTCGTTGTGAGGAAACCAGCATGAGGTTCCAGTCTGCTCGAGATACTGGAGCTCGTACAACAATCTTAACAGTGTCGGAGCAATTTGTCAACTGAGTGGTGCAGCTAATAGACCGGCTATATTGTGTAAGCTGACAACCTTAAATGGAGCTCTCTGCTAAGATGAGTCTGCAGTTATTGTGATATTTATCGACTCAGAGGTGGCCGCTGTAGATGGGATGGGGGTTTTGGTCAGTGAACTGTTCATTTGGATAGTGGAGGAGGGATATGTGGGATCCAGTGAAACAGCAGGAGCTGCACTGGAAGTGATCGGGGGAAGAATAAACTCTGACGGAGGCAGAGTTACACCGGGGACCACACCTGGCAGGGTGAGGGGTGGAAGACCTAAGGGGCACAGACAGAAACTGTTACCTATGACTGCATAGGTGTCAACAGCAAATACATTGTTTTTTAAAATACTTACCCATTTCAAATTATTCAATACATTTTTTTTATTGTTCTTCTGGTGGCTGACTACCTATTTTTATCTTAATCATAAATTGCTTCTATTGCTTTATGCTACATTTCCCAGAGAGGACATAGCTCTGATGTTAAGTGCTGCAAATGTAAAAGATTAAATTACTTATTGTATCAAATCTGAGAAAGACATTATCTCCGTAGGGAACAGCATTTATACATGTGTCTCTACAATCGTTTTCAGAATAGAGCTGGAGATATTCTGGATTTCTACTAACAAACATTTAATCAAAATCATTTCATTGATCAGCCAATCAGAAAAATTAGATTTATCCTTTAGGATTATTTAGAACTAACCAAAGCACAGTGTAAAGAACAAAACCATACCTGCATGTTGTAATCCAACAACTCCAGGTGGCATTATGTGGCCAACGTCTGGCAAGGTGATATTCAGATTTGGCAAATTAGGAAATGGTGGAAGACCTCCAGGTAACGGCATTAAACCTGTGCAAAAAAAATATATATATAAGACAGTGCTAGCAGGCTAATATCATGGCTGTTTGGCTTCAGTAGCTATAACCTCCCCAAAAAATCTTACTAACCTGGTATTGCTGCAGCAGGATTTACTGACAGGGGGGCACTTTGTGAGGGGGGGACGGGGCTCGGTTGTGGGACGGTGGGAGCTCCTGAAACAGTATAGAAGAAAATTGTTTTATTCTATTTGTTTCCACTGTTTATTCTTATTAAATGTTAAAGCAACATCTTGATGCAACAGCAGAGATGATGGTGTACCCGTCTGTACATCGCTAACAACACTGGTCGGATTAGTGCCGATTGACAGGCCGGCGAGAGACTGCTCTAATCCGGTCGAAGCAGAAGAAGAAACAGCAACTGGAACAGTCGGAATAACAGCAGAGAGATGGACCTGGGAACCAGAATTACAAAATCTCTGTAAACGTTCACAGGATCTGTAAGCAACTGTTTTCTGTGTTGAAGGAGCTGAGCTACCTCTGTGAAGCCGTCTTTAGGTGGAGTCCTGGGTTCACTGGGAGTCCGTGCGGGAAATCTGGTGTTCCTGCTCTCTCCAGATGACAGTGTAGGGATCCGGTGCAGGTAGCCGTAGCCGATCCCACAACCTAGACTGAAGAGAGGGGAATGTCCACACATTTCACAGTAGCCTCAAATATAATAAACAATTTACACTGAGGGATTGAAATGGTAAGAACTCATAAAAAACAACTGGATTCAAGTCGTTCAACGTTTCCTGACAACTTTATCAGGTGAATCAGGAGGCTTTTTTTGTTCAAATTATGACTGAGGAGGTGTGTGTTAGTCATGCAGAAGTAAAGTTCATACCTGCCCTCTCCACCCCAGTCACAGTTTGGAGTGATGAGCACCTCGCGGCAGTTGTCCGTATCTGTGCTGTAAACATATAGCTTCAACTCCTTCCCTTCATGGGTTTCAACCACAGAGAAAAGATCTTCACTCTGTTGAAACAGCAGAGACACAGGGTGGATTAACATATTGCCAACATTGTTTCAATGATACTTTAATCTTTATAAGGTCAAGGTCAAGGTCAAGGTCAATTTTATTTATATAGCACATTAAAAACAACCAAGGTTGACCAAAGTGCTTTACAAAGCATACATGATCATACAATAAAAAAACACAAAAAACAATATATATATATAAAGACAAGAGGCAACACTCTGGTATCAGAAGCATTCTGGTTTCAATTTGTAGCCTGAATAGTAATGTCCAGCCACATCTGCATGGGCTTTGGTTGAACAGTGCAGAGGTTAAATCATCATCAGACTGGTACTGATGGGTTCTGAGGTTGATGTTGCAACACAGCAAATACCTCATTCATGACTGTGTCGGCTCCTATGATGTAGTCAGCGTGGGTCCTCAAACCAGCGATGGCTGCAGGAGAGTTTGGCTCCACTTCCTGGACTCCAACAACACACAGAAACATATTAGAAGATAGCAAAAATGTCTTAAAAAGCTCCTTCATGTTAATCTTTTATATATCATTTTTGCGCTATTTGCAGTTACATGTTGTATGTTTAGAATCTGCATACAGTTTTCATCAATCCAGTTGTAATTTGCTTTCAAAATATATCCTCTCCAGACCGGCACACTCACCAGAACATGCCAGACATTCTCATTGGCTCCTTCAAAGCTGCAGAAGCGGATGCTGACCCCCAGAAGCCCCTGGCCGCCCCACATGCTGCTGGGTGTGACGGTTGTCTCCCTCACTGCCAGCGTCTTGCTGCTGTATAGCAGCATCTTGATGGGCCTCTCCACATTCATCTTCAGCAACTCTTTCAGCGTGTCGTTGTCTTTGTTCTGTCAGAGATCAAAACATGCAAATCTGTCATAAAGCAGTCAAATGTCATTGTTAGAGCCGGTCCAAATGCTGCAGCGAGTTTGATTATCGCCATTATGGAAAACTTACCAGTCTCGTGTCACAAATAGAAATGATGAAATCAAAGAACGGCTCCAGTCCTGCACAGTGACCGGGGGAGTTCTCCTGCACCTGTAAAATCATTAAGAGAGGACAATAAAGCAAGCGCTAAAATGGTCGGACACTAATGTGAAATTGTTCATTCTGAGATGTAGCTGGAGGATAATTCTTTACAGCTGGTGGTCAGAGGGGGTCAGTTCAGGGCAAAGACATAAAAAATCAGGTAAGGAAGGAAAACAAAGCTGTTTGTCTTCTCAGATTATATTTTATTCTTAAAGTCTGCAAAGCTTTAAATCATCAGACAGAGTACAAGATTATTATCATAATGACGGATGCCATCATCAGCTGGATGTTTACACCCAGTGGTCACTTTTCTAGGCACGCCAGTACATCTGCTCCTATAATATTTACCATGTAGAGACGGAGCCTCTTAACAAGAGATTGTTTGTTTAGGTTGTTAGCTAATTTCACTAATTGTGTAATATCTGCAGACTACACAGCATCCTTAAAATGTCAGTCAAAGCCACATTCACTACATTTATTTGAATTTATTTGTGAGATGCATTATCTCACCGTGTTTACATCTTAGCCATCACTCTGTGTAATCCTCCATTATGAAGCACTTCATGAGCTCCATAAATCAAGGACAGTGCTAAAAAATGTACCTAATAAACTGGCCACCAAGTGTATTATCATAGGATGCATATAGGATTCAAATATACATATTTTTTAAATGAATAGCCAATTTAGCTCAAATATTTGGAAAACATAGACAGATGAAAATGTGACGATCTAGGGGAAATAATGATGATGACGTTACTGTTTAATCAGTCTCTGTGTGGGAAAAGACCCTGGGTAAGATTTATCTACAGAAAGATGTGAAACTGTATATATTGCTTTAAATATTTTAACTCTGACAACAACAGTGAGGAGAGAAATGTGCTTCCTTTTTAGACTAATATATGTCTGACTTAAAACATTTCTAAACAGAATGGAACATTTCCAAACATCAACCCTATTCCTCACCTAAACCACTTTATATTGTATTACATTTTTATTTTATCTATTCTCAGACTCTCAAAAATCAGCAGTGGCTTCCAACCTGGAGGTCAAGACCTCTCAAGAGATTGTGTGATGATTCAAAGGCATTATGTATCATTTGAAGGAATTAAATAAAATTGTTTTGTATGATGTGTATCAGATATCTGTCTTTGCCTGTGAAACCCTGCACAAATAAATAAAAAGTCCCTTCATTTTTCTTTATTCAGAGCAGACAGTCATGAAGTTTTTTTTATTTTTATTTCCGTCTAGAGTCAAGCTATTCTAAAAGCAAGAATCCAATAACTTGAATCCATCTTCTTGGAAACATGTCTGGCATTAAACCACCCTGACTTAACCGGTTGTCTCACTTGTTGGAGCAGCCGTCCATCCTGCTGTTTGACTCTCTCAAACACACTATTGTGAGATGTCAAAAAATTTGACAAAAAAGCCATACTGTAGTATGTCGATTTTTGGCAAAAATGGCAAAATTTTAAAATGCTTAAAAATGCTTAAAATGATCTTATTACACTCTGTTGATACATTTATTAGTTTATTTTGTCCAAAAAGGACAGAAAAACATCATATTATGAGATGTCAAAAATTTGACAAAAAAGTCATACGTCTGGGGATGGGAACTGTGAACCAGAAAACTGATCAGGAATGAATTAGGTTATCAATATAGACTTGGACTGTCAGGCAGAATCTTTAATGGTATTGGTATCATTAGTTCTTATCAATTCCTATCCCTAGATGAGTCGGAATTTGAATATTTCAACTTTGGCTGCTGGGAGATATCGGAATGGTCATTTTACACTTTTATTTTTATTTTTTTTGGCATACTATACTATGAAAAATTTTCAGCATTTTCGGTGGCATACAATACTGCAACATTATTTTCAACATTTTTGATTGCATACTATATGGCATCTTATTTATTTTAAATCTAATGGCATACTAAACTAAGACATTTTTTTCCAGCATTTATAATAATGTACAACACTGTGACATTTTCTCAGCATTTTTGATGGCATACTATATTATGACATTTTTGGTCTTTCTGATGTCATTTTACACTTAAAATTATTTTTTAATTGACTTATAAAAGTGTATATGAAAACGGGAAACGGTGGGAAAAGCTCACATAAAAGGGCGAGTTCACTGTCCTTAAGTTTTAAAATCTACAACAAGCCATCTAAGCAGAAGTTTTCTAAATGCAGATTCACACCCACCATCACGGGGCATGTGTAGTAGTCACACCGGTTATTCTGGCAACGTAGTTTTTTTATAACAACTGCGCATGTTTGAATACCAATTAAACATGTCAAGTCATATGAATCCATGCAAAAAACAACCTGACAATTTAGCTGTCATACATGAAATGATAAGTAAACACAAATCACATACAAACAAGCCCACAGCTCAAAGACAATACATCGTTCGCTAAACGGGTGGGGGGCGTTAACTCCATCTGAACTACAGCACTGCAGGTATATTCATTCAAATATCCTGACAGTTGACGTTAGCCTTTGGCAGTTAACGTTAACCGCCGAAAGTTAGCTGGTAGAGATGTGCTGTTAGCGAAACATCTGTATTAACCATCAAATAACTGCGACTGAATGGATATTAACACTAATATTAACTGTAGGAAGGAGCTAAACGTTAGCTAGCAGCTCCACCTCTGCCCCTGCAGCTAACAGCAGCCCTCTGCCTCCTAAGTCAATAAGCAGCTGCACTAGGACATGGAAGCGGCTCTTACTCTGAGGACGTGGTAGCCTTCAGTTCCTCCACCGGGTATCTCGACGCTCTGAGACCCTCCCATGTCCCCGGGATGTGTGTGTCAGGGTGGGCTAACTGTGCTCATTAGCAGGCGGCTCTCCGTCAGACTATGTCCGTGACAGCACCGTGTTTCCTGCGGTTCCTGGTTCCCAGCACTTCCGCTGTGGTGCAGCCCTCTGTGTTAGGTAGAGCTGTTTGATGACAGCATAGATGTTTACTGCAGGGCTTGAAAAATATATTAATAATCATCTAGGTGTAGAAAATAGCCGGGGGGTGGATGACAGAGATATTTTTAACTCTGTTGCAAGGCTGGATTATCAAGTGCATCAGGGCCCCACAGCTTCAGGGGCCCCCAGTGCCCAGCAGTGCCCAAGGTTGTATTCATCCAACTGCTTTTGTACATTTTCTTGGGAATTCATACAAATAAAGTACATGAAGATGTGATATTTTATAGGTCCTGTGTGCAGGTGTCACAAAATAGCTTAAAAGTGCCTCAACAACTTTCAGAAGTTGAAGCCCCCTCCTTTAAATTCCACTTAGATTAACAAAGCCTTGTAGGCAGGTATAACATTTTAAGATGAAAAAAAGCCTCTTGGACCTATTTCGTGAAAACAACAGGAAGTTAGCCATTTTTGATTTAATTTAATTTTAACCATGTGCCACTGTGCCAATTCAATGCTTATAAATCCTTGTGATTTCACCAATTCAAAAACAAATTTGTTGTTTGTTACACATTTATTTATTATATTCTCCATACAGCCTAATGTCTCTGATGTATTAAAAATAATAGTTTGCCACTCAAGCTCAGTTCTTGTATCAAGTATCTCTGAAATAAGGAAAATGTTGCATCAGTAGGTATGTAGAATGTAAATAAAATACACACAAAGAACACACGAAAAGGTCAAATGTAAACATTAGTACATTATAGACATTAGTGCTGAAAAATTAATGTAAAATACGTATATAAGTACGGTTTAAACAAATAAAAAACAATGCAGATACATTGGAGTAAAAGTTGTATTTACAGTATGAATATTTAGAGTCCTGACTCTTTCCTGTAGTATTTACTGTCTGGTAATTGTAGTTTATCTGCTTGAATGAGGCTCTGAGTGTCGATCAGAGATGTGTTAAAGCACCTCAGATTAACTGGAAGATGAGTAATGAGCCTCTTAGCCAGTAACTTCCTGTCACCATCTATAATCATTAAGATGACTGAATGATATCATTGAGAACCTCAGCTTTATTTTGAAAGTTATTTTAAAAAAATTCAGATTCCAGCTGCTTCTGACTGGATCGTATAATCACGTCAGAGCAGAAACAGGAGCCGGGGAAGATGTGAGAGAATAAAATGGTCTCTTTGATCAAACCGTGATAATGAGGGATACCATCAGTGCTGTAACGAACATGGGCTCAGGGAGTAGATTAATGCATATGTAGTTGAATATCTCTGTAGTGCAGCAGCTCTTATCAAATAATTTGAAATAAACTTGCACAGCATTTTGATTCTCTTCATCAATCATCAGTTATCCTGTCAGTCTGTGCGTCCGCTACAGCTCACCTTGATTTCGTCTGTGCAGGCTGATGATACTTTAAGAGTAAACGCATCCTTATTTAAGAGGACATCAAGCATCGCTGACATGCATTCTGACAGGAAGATTCTAGTCTTGACATTGTGGTCTAAACCAACAGTGTGCTTTGTATTATAACTTGAGAATAATGATTAGTTAACACTTAAAAAAAAGGTCATTCCTATTCATTTGACTGGCAATTAAAATATAATGTTAGCTTAAAACATGCATGAAAATCATCCAGTCGACATCTGACTTCCTCCAACAATCCAAAGAAATGCAGCTTATTAATGGTGACTCTAAATTGCCCGTAGGAGTGAATGAGAGCATGAATGGTTGTCCATCACTGTGTGTCAGCCCTGTGATAGTCTGGTGACCTGTCCAGGGTGCACCCGCCTCCGGCCAAATGTCAGCTGGGATCAACTCCAGGACCCCTGTGACCTGAGTTTGAATAATAATAATGAACATAAACAGCATATTGGTGAACAGGAAATAACACTACAGACCCAGAATTCACCATGAAATTGCACATCTCCGCAACTCTTATCCATGTTTTAGTTTTAAAGACAACACCAGGATGTTGTAAGGAGCTCAGCGCCAGGACACATTAAGACGGGTTTTCACCTTGGAGGAAAACCAAAATATTATTCTCTAATCCCTTCAGTTCCAGTGATGCAGAGACTATCAGCATTGGTACAGATCATGCTACGTCCTCATGGGAGTCAAGGCGACCTTGATTTCTCCTTTATGGCGTTTTTAAGTGTAGCTTCATAACTTTGCTTGATACTAGATCATCATCATCATTCAGTATTTTTGGAAAGAGCTGAAGTGTAAATTTGAAGTGTTTTCTAAAGACATATCAGCCTTATTGCTAATGGAATATTCAATAATTGCTCTTTATTTTATGATCACTACTCTGTTTTTACTGCAGATTCTCTTATGGACTCTAAAGCTGAGTAATTCTTTATTTATTTCTATTATTTCCATAATTGGATATATTTTCTTGTTGTGTATAAGCATGTAAGATGTAGCAGGATAGAGGAATTTCTATCCTGCTTGACATTAATCTTTCTTTTTTTTTAGATAGCAGAATCAATGTATAGACATGGAGCTGAAGCAAATAGTTAATTATCTGATTAGTCTATCTACAGAAAATTAATTGGCAATTGATTAATTGATTCTGACAATCAATTCATAATTGATGTTAATTTTCAAGCAAAATAAATAATACATTTTGTGGTTCCAGCTTTTCCATTGTGAGGATTTTCTTATTTTTTTCTGTGATTCAAGTAAATTGAAAAGCTTAAACAAAAGAAAAAGTATTATACCAACATCTGCATCTTGACTAAATATAGAAATATTAGCAAATCACAGCAGAGTCAAAAAGCCCAAGAAAAAAAGACTAAATAAATAACAATTAATTTACTCATTCAAACAAGACTTCTGGGAAATTACAATGGACATTTCTCACTATTTTGGGATGTTTACAGATCAAATTACACAACAAATAATTGAGAAAATAATCTCCAAATTAATCAATAATTAAATAAATATTTAGTTTCAGTCCTAAAATCAATAGCATACACATTTGAAACTTACATCATTCATTGTTCTTTAGCAGATCTTCTATCTTCTGCCGGTGAGAAATAAACTGCACATGGTGACACTTGCTCCTTCAAGAAGCAGATAAATAAACTCTGTATTTCAGCAGAAGCTTGCTGACGCTTTAAAACTCTGCGATCACAGCCCTGGATGGCTCTCTCAGATTTATACTTCCTCAGTCCTGCAAGGAATTTACAACTAAAGCTGCAAAACGCTGTGCTTTTGTTCGGGCGTTTACACCACAAGCCCGAGGAGGAGGAGGACTGGAAGACATTAACAAAGAAGTGGCCAGAAATTAAAACGTCCGGAATTTGATTAATATCTTTGGGTGCCTCCCTCACACACTGCATTTCTCCACAGTAAGCAAAGCCACAAACATCATAAGCTGTTATTGTCAGGGCTGGCTGCTTAATGTCTGTGAGAGGTCAGTTTTTGCAGGATGAAAGGGTCATCTAATAAATACTGTACATGCTCCGTGCTGACATCATGCACTCTGTTGTGCTGCAGGGCAGAGATAAAATGCTAAGTGAATTAGAAAAGCCTGCGTTAAGATGACAGAGCAGCAGAGCCAAACACCAGTACAAGTAGTTATCACATCATTATTGTTGTTGTTAATCATTTTAATTTCAGCAACCTGTTTCCTGTCCTGCACTGCCTCACAGTTCCTACTCAGGGAAGAAAAGATGGCAGGCGGCCACACTTGAAAGCTTTAGAGCAGTAGATTACTGTCATGTGCTCCGAGGTTGTTTTGTTCATTTAGCATGCATGATAGCAATCACCACACAGAGACTTAGTTAGCTGCAGTGTAATTGCTCCTGGGCTCATGCTTATTCCTGTAGAAAAATGTCCAACAGAGACATTTACTAGCAGCCTTTCAACTTTAACAAGCGCCACATTAGGTTTACACTCCCCGGCCATGGAGACAGGCGACTTACAGTCTCTGGACTATTAATCTCCTGCTTAAAATTTACTTTCTGCCAAGATTAATCAAGCTGTGGACACGCAGTCAATAACAGGAGGCTATTTAGATAAGTGTAACCCATTATAATTACTTTAGAAGTCAGAGGCCTTGAGGTGCTGGCTACAATTCATTCTGTTTTTTATGTCAGACACGCTTGCTATTAGTATTTAACAACAAAATCAGATTGTGGAGGCACATAATCACCTTTTAGAGCACAAGTAGGAAAAATGCTGCAAAGGTTAATGTGAGGATTGTTTAAGGAAGAAAGCTAAATGTATGGAGGACCCTAAGTGTCGTGGTAAAAGTATTAAAGCGTCTTATTAATTAATAACTAGTTGTACAATAAAAAAAGGTATGAATTTAATGTAAATATCTATAAATAAATAGTAATTATTTTATATTTTAATGTGCAATTAAAACATTTAATCATAAAAAGAGTTTACAGATAAAATACATTATTCAATCAATAAATAGATTAAAATAAAAAGGGAAAATGAGGAAAGCTAGAAGACTTAGCAAATTGAAAAGCTAATAGAAAAAAAAAATTATAATAAAAGAAATTGCTCTTTAAATGCTTTAGTAAAATTGTATTCTCAATTCAATTTGTAAATCTTTTTTTTAATTCTGTTGTTTATAAATGAATTTTTAAATGGCATACTATGACTCTTATGACTACTTTGTTTTATTCGTTTATTTCTGTGGTACAGAAAAACCTTGACAGTTTGAAATTAATAAACTAATTTGCAGACAAATACAACAAATTAAGCAAATGTTTGGTTACTATTTCTTTGACACTTGTGGTCCTCCACAGCAAAGGTTAAAAAAAGAAAGTGTGTTCAGGCTGCATGTGTGTGTTAATGGTGTGCAGAGATGAGGAGGGGGGAAGGGCTGGCAAGCAGCCCGCAGTCAATATCATCATCATCATTTCATTAGACTTGCCTTACACAATGGGAACGTCAGTATCTATCAGGAAGCTAATGTGGCAGTGATTCCCAGGGGCGGGAGATATATTTGGCACTTCAGGAAACCACTGACGAGATTCATGGAGATATAAGAGAGAGGAGTAACACGGAGGAGAGAGGATATACATGGCTGAGCGACTTATAGAGAGGAAACTTTGCTTAGACCCTCAAAATATTCCTAAAAAGTATCTGTAATGAAAATACAATTAACACACAAGAAGAAAAAGCGAAGCAGCGAGCCCGAAGAATGTGATAGCCTTTGTTCCAGTGTTGGATCCTTTGTGTGTGTGTGCCAGGTGTGAAATGGAGGGTGAACAGAGACAGACATTAAGTGTTTCACAGTCTGGTGTTCAGAGCCGGCCCACCCACTCCTCCAGAGACAGAGACTGCTGCAAAAACACAACTGCTCCGGCTCCGTATTATTTTACTGGCCTCCTCTCCTCTTGATCCAAGTTTAATTATGCTTGTAATTAGGATTGATGGAGATACTTATTGTTGATTAAAATGATGAACCCTTTAAAACACCACCATATATCACCTTTATAGTCAGCCGCTAACCTTTGCTTCTCAAACTTTATTTACCATTATAAAACAAAGATGGATTATTCTCTGATACATTTTGCATTTTACTAGTTGTGAAATATTACACAAAACCTCAAAACCTAAGGAGTAAATCTCATCAGTGTCAATGAGCCAATAAGTAAGGAGCGCGCTGCTGTATGGATCTAATGATGCTGCTGATGGGCTGTCTAACATTACATGCTGCTGAAACATGCAGAACAAACACTAAGTTACACACAGTTAGGGGAAATGTGCTTTGCATAGGTGTTAATAAAGACCTGAAAAAGAAGGATTTGTAACGTAATGTGTAATGATTTCGTGAGGAAGCAGTAAAGTCAAGGTATTGAATATTTATGAAGGATACTTAGCCCTATTTATGATACAAATTATAAACAACAAATAAATTATAATGTATTATGGATAAAGAGGAGACTTGATCCCCTATAACTCACTGTTTATATAGTGAAAAATAAGCTCCACATTTACCCATTAAGGTAATTATCTAATTATCTAATTAAGGTAAAAAGAAAAAAACAGTTGATAGTTTTGCTCTATTATAATTCAGTAATATATATTACTCTTCAGCAGGATTAGTACTTTTACTTTTTGTACTGTAAAGTATATATATATATATATATATATA
>CAFUXE010000889.1:350315-370212 GCA_903364295.1 Serranus cabrilla | reverse complement strand
AAAAAAAAAGCTAATTAGAATAAAATAAGAAACAAACTATAAAAATGAAAATAATAACAGTTCAGCTGTGGTCACAGTACATATACCTTCTACCCAACCAGTCGGATCATATTTAACACTAGAGGTTTGGTTACAGACAGAGGGACATGAAGCTAAAGTACTTTTACTTCAGCAACATTTTGAATGCATAAGTATTTCTTCCTCCTCCTGCTGTTTACTGAGTAGACCTGCTGATATTTGTGTACTGCTCTGGGTGGTCATCCATTAATGTCTGGCGAGTTACTAGACTGTGACAAACTATCGAAGCTGAAGCCCGGCTTTCATTTGCATTCAATCATTATAAGATTCTGCAACACCTGCTTCCAAATTAGCCTTGTCATTACGCTTTGGCACGTACAACCTTCAGGGATACTGCAGAGCAACAAACAAAAACCACACTCTCCCTTTAGATGTGGGAAGGAGTCAGGGGTTATTATTTCTATTAGGCCATTATATGAGTAGTTATCCCTTTAATCCTCTGTTCCCTGTAACTTTACACAGCAGCCAGTGACACCAGGTCTGTAATGATCGCTGCACTGAAGCATGAAACAAAGAAGCAGCGTCTGCCCCGGTGGAGGATGGGAGGAGGGCCGGGGAAACAGCCAGTCCCTCCACGGCTGTGTCGAAATAAAACGCAGCCAGGCAGAGCCTTGAAATAGGCGCCTTGGAAAAAAATGTTAAGAGAGCACAGTCTAATGCGTTTTATGATAAATATCTTAAAAGTGTGAGTAATGAGAGGAGTGAGGGAATTGGCAGGGGGGTGCTCGTGAAATCTCAGCTGTGAGATGATCAGCCAATAAAAAGTCCCTCCAGGGTGATTAATCTGACCAATGGCTGGTGACAGCCAGGTGGATTGAAAAGATGTATGAAGAAAGAAACGAAAGACAGAAAATTGAAAATATGCACATTTACCCAAACCGTAGAGTTTTATACAGACAATATCAGGCCAAGACTGATAAATCATTGCACCGTGTTATGAATTTGTCCCTGTATGTTTTGCATATATTTGTCTATAGAGTTTAGATACCAGTTTTCTCACACTTAGGACAAGAGACTCTAATGTTGAATCTGGAGTCCTGGTGCTTCTTCACCAGCTCAAAAAAAACATACTTAGCATTTTATATTGAACATGAATATCTTGTGCATGAAATGTCTCATGCAAAGCCTATATAAGATATTAAACTTAAAATATTTCCCTTTTCTTCACCCAACAACTTCAGTTTGTGGCGAATGGGAAGCTTTTCTACATAATGTGTTTTAATAGACTCGCAACAAGTACTTTTAGTGTTGTAGTTTAGTTTAGTGTTTTCTCCGTTTCTGGATTCTTTGTTGACCATGAAAGCGTGCAAGTAAAAAAGTTTTTCTTCAAAAAATTAAGGGAACATGGGGGGAGTAACTGATATAGAAATGGTAATTTTAAGGGTGAAACCTTCCTTTAACATAAGTCTTCCCCGGTGTTATTCACCATCCATATATCTGCTGTTTTACAAACTAAAACAAAATCTCGCCCACAGACGGTGAACAGCTCAGGTCTTTATTGGTGCTGTGGATACGACAATAATACTCTGCAAATGACGGCATGAAGTTAAAGTGCCTACATAGAATTTAAGAAGGGATATTTCATCCCACTAGTTCAGGAATGTACAGTTGTTCAATAAATCTTCTTACAGTAGCAAACACTGTGCATTTCATTGTTCAAGCAAACTTCATGATAAATAATCCCATTTTCTCAACATAATATTGTGCCTATACTGAGCATGTTAAGACAAACATTTTGCATATTATAGTTTTACTCCACTGAACACATTAGGCTATAACACAGACAGTCGTATGTCTGTAGAATAAAAGCTGCCCCTTTATCACGCTTTAGCATTGTGCTTCTTATCGTGAACAAAGCACCGGCAGCAGCAGCCGCACTGCCAGTCAGGCCTCCCACATACAGCCGAGTGTCGGGACGACATTCAGTCAGTGAATCACAATGACATTGCACAGTTACACAACATAGATTGCACTAAAGTTAAGGGTGGTTAAGTATTCTTATATAAACATCTGAATCCATCCATAAGGGAGAATAAGGGCATGTTCATAAATGTAACTCAACCCTTCTTTGGTTCACAAATACTCTAAAAGAAGTCAGTGTTATTTCAAACAGTGTGATATTATACAGCAGGGTTCCCAAACAGGAAGGAGGATACATTACAAATGGAACAGAACGGCAGATAATCTATTCACAATTAGAATCTCTGGGTATAAATAAAGTGATTTATCTATTACATACTACACTGTATGGCTCCATTTACATATAGGATTTTCTCACTGTAAAACTAGGACACATTTGGCACAAAGGCAATGTAACAATACTATACACAATCTACACAAAAGTCTCTAAAAACACAGCGATCAAGTACAATGACTGTGTTATATATTTCCACCTATGGAATATCAAAGGGAAATAACAGCTAGGGTACGATGTGGCGGTGCATCCGGCTTGATTATTAAACAGACGACATGGAGCACCAACAGTCAGTAAATCATATACTGTCCATATATACATGTATATATATGGGATGCACCAATCCGATACTCAGTATCAGTATTGGTCCGATACTGGCCAGAACCACTGGATGAGTTATCAGGAAAATAATCAATCATTTGGCAATCCATTAGCCTAAACTATCACCTTTTATTTTGGTTTTGTTTTGGTCTTTTTGTGCTTGATCAGTGAGGTATGAGCTGAATGGAGTGTTGGCTTATATCCAGGATTTTACACTGGACTTTCTTTTGTACTTCGATTTAAGCATTTGCACAAGTCAAAATTTATTTTTGAATGTTTGAATGGTGCTGACCAATCAATAATGCAGCCAACAGTTAAAAAGACAAAAAGAAGCAGCACTATTGCATCATTCTGTCATGTTTTTTGTTTCTTTCTTTAGGGAAGTAGAATATTTATTTCACGGTTTAAGCGACATGTTTGTGTTTTCTGCATCATTAGCAATAGTTTGCAATCACGTGACTATTTTGACACACAAAATACAGATGGTGGGCAGGAAGTGATGAATCCATAAACGGTGTGAAGTGAAAATAGATGAAAGTGACTACAGAAAAGGGTTGGATGAAGCTGCACTCAGGTCAGAAAATTGAAACTCTTATTGGATGTGAGTCATACAAATTGAAGAAAAGTGATTTTTTCCCCACAATTTGACCTTCAGACCTTCTTCTACAAGAAGAAGAAAGTGTAAAAACTCTGCAGGACTATAACTTTTTTTGTGTTAGTTTGGATCCATGACATCAGAACCAAAGTAGTTTGGAGCTTTGTGTCTTGTGTTTGTGAGTAAATGTTCATTGCATGGCAACACTAAATCCATGCAATGCTTTAATACTGAAATTTACATTTAACTTAAGACTTAAAATGGGAGTTTTTGTTCCACATATGCACACATAGTTTCTATTTTCTGTACGACTATGTTTAGAATTTAAAAGCAGCTCCCGTTTTGTTTTTTTAAGTTTTGATCAACTGGAACAGCGGTAAACATCGTACATCAAGAGTGCAGTGTTGGTGTTAGCTGAACAGATGTATTATGAACCGCTTAACAAGGGAAAAAGACGTTGAAACATGAAAAGACATGAAAAAGTGGTATCGAGCCATCCCTAATATATATTGATATATATTACATTATTCCTGTTTATGTCAATGTTATAATGTTCCCTACATTGTGCTGTGACTTGTGAAAAAATACTTTGATTTTATTCTGTTTCATTACTGACCTTCATATAGTACAACAGTAAAATGAATTATTTTTCAGCTGCTATAGAAAGAAGCATTCACTCAGATATTCCTGCTACTTTATATTTATATGAAAATTAACCCGTGTGTTAATCTCATTTAATCAACATTATTATCTGTAGGTTAATTTTCAGCTAATATATATTTTAGCAAGATTATCAGTGTGCTTTGATGATTCTCTCACAGTTTAGACTTGTGTCCTTTTTACTCAGATAACCGTGTGTGCGAATGTTTTGGATACATGTCATCGCTGCTACAGACAGAAGAGACGGAAAAGAGACACACAGGGCGAGTTATTTCTTGTGCATTGCCAGAGAAGATCTGTAAGCAACGATTTTTCAACGTCTGTATGAGATAAAAGGGACATGAAGCCGAGCTCGAGGCTCTGGGTTCGGGGTAAAAAGGAGGGTTCAGGTGCGGCTCTTACAAGTCGTTCCCCAGTCGCTCAATCTCCTCAATCAGGAAGTCGATGTCCGACCTGGTGGCAGCCGGGTTCGAGACGACCATGCGGAAGAAGTTGACCTTGTCTCCTTGAGGCTGGTAACCCACCATGGTGGTCCCGGACTCCATCATCATTGCTTTGATCTTGGGAGCCACCTGTTGAAGGGAACAAATACGTTGTTACCATCCAACTAAACACGAGCAAATGCACACAATATTTGTCCAGGACTTTACTGTTTGAAATATTAAATTTAAGTAGACACAACATGAATCAATCCAAGAGAGCAGAGGATCTTCAAGTCCCCAAGATAAAAAAATAAGAATCAAATTTTGAGGCAAAATTATGAAATGTTGTATTAAAGATAATGTCAATTAGGGACGATTCCATTAACTGGTTTGGAGCAAATAAACAAAGCTGCACAAACATACTTTGGTCTGAAGATGGCAGTGTAAAGTATTGCTGTAGGCTAATCTGTCAATAAACAGTAGAAGAAGAAGAGGTTGCAAGAGAAAAAACAACAAATGTTGATGGAAACATGACTTAGGTGCCACTTCACAAGGTGGATACCATTAATGTTTAAATCTCTCACAAGCACAAGACGCAGTTAGGTAGAAAGAACGTCGTTCCAACATGAAACTTTTCTTAACTGCGTCTAGCAAGAGGGTGCTCGGTTTGAACTGGTTTTGAGTTTGCATGTTTCCTCTGTCAGTCCTAAAGACATGAATGACAACATTGCCTTTGAGTTTTCAAATGCATTTTAAGCACCACAAGCAAAGTGCCATTTAGTTCCATTATATCTGAGAGAAGGCAGACATCTCTTCGCCTGATATCTAAAAACCCTCTGCAAGTCACAGCAAAACAATCTAGACTGATAAACAGCCCTACAGGTGAGATGAGATGTATGTGTTTTGATTATGGGCTGAACAGTTCCTTTTAAAAAGCAGATTGATGAGTCATTACCTTGTGCAACCTCTCCCGTCTCTCGTCGCCATCCGGCAGGCCACGCAGGCTCGGTGGAAGGTACCAGAAACACACATTAGTGTGCTGTGGCTGATAAGAGAAAATGGGAACAACATTCGTAATGAGTGCTGATAAAAAGCGCCTTCTGTAATTTCTGTTTTTTCTTGTCAACTTGTCAGCAATGCAGAATGGTCCAATCAATCCTAAAGTGAGTTAAGATATGAAGAATATTCTTCTGTGAAGCAGAAAAGAGTATAAACAGGATACTGTTTTCTTTGTTTCTGCAGCTGATCATCTCGAGTATCCAGTGGATTCTGATTAATATTTAGTGAGGAAATAATGATCTTACCTCTCCGTCGAACACCATCTCGAAGCCGTCTCTGTTTCTTATTTTATTGTAGAGGTACGCTGACAGATCGAGGCACTTGTCAATATGCTGTTCAAATCCCACTGTTCCCTTTGTGGATAAATGGAAAAGAAAGAGTTGTTACCATCACATTCTAGATATGGAAGCAAAAGAAAACAGCTCATAAAATGCACACCTTTGCCTTCCACATGAGCCAGAACTTGAAGATGTCCACATGGCGTCCACACTGGATGGCTTTGTCCCCCGTGTCGTATGTAACATCATACTGTTTATCTGGCTGGAAGAGGTAGCCAGCACACATGGAGTTGCAGCCTTGTAATAACCCCTGCAATGGACAGAGTGTTGGTGAAAGAAACAGGAAGATTACCAACCAGCAGAGCAGTTATCTCATCCTGCTGGTGCGGGAGTGTTACTGTGAGCAGCAGGCAAGTGAAAAACAGTCTCACCCTCTCTCGGACCAGAACGGCAGAGCACTGCAGCGGCACTCCCATCATTTTATGAGGGTTCCAGGTGACTGAGTTGGCTCTGCACAGATATTGAAACAGTAAACACAGCTCAGTGTGTGTGTGTGTGTGTCAAATCTAGAAAGGGAAGAGGTAATCTAAGAACACTTGGATTCTCTTAGTTTTATTGAAGCTGTGCATGTGAGTCTTCAGAGACATCTGTGGTAGTTTACCAGCTGACTACACATCTAAGATCCTGCACCAGATTTCAGAGTTGTACTCCTAAAGAGAGTGGATTTGATGAGACTTTAGTGGTTACGGTGCCCACCACGAGGCACAAAGCCTCCATCCCTCTGAACTTGGTTTGTCTGTTATTCCGCATGTCTCACTCTCTGCTCATTTCTCTACTGGCTGCCATCAGACAACCTGGGGTCTATTTGAATCTTTTTCAATGAGAGTGAAGCGTTTTTCCTGCTGCTTTTTTTATTGCTGAGCGTCTTTTGTTTTTACGCTCTATGTACCTTCTGAGTTAAAAAAAAAACTACTACATCAACACAGCAGAAAAGAGCACAATCACAATATAATTTGTGTTTTCCCTCATTGTCCTATTGGATGACTTGAGTGGACATGTGATTCAGCTGTTGCCTAGCAACAATAGCAAAAATGACGCAGCAAACTGCCCTTTTTCTTAAATTGTACCCTTCAATGAAAAAGACGATGCATGTCAGTGCATGTTTTGCAATCTGCAAAAAGCTCTGCTTGATCAGAAATTTGTCAAAATCAAAGCTGCAGAACCCAATTATTATTATTATTATTCAGTATATACTGTTTAATACAGTATGCATGCGATTGGAAAACACTGCTTTGTCATAATATTGCGCTTTGAAATTTGAGCTTCTTGTCATTTAAACTGTGCAGAGGACTGTAGCTGAGATGAGTGAGGACACATGCTGACTTGCACTCTGTAGAATACAACCGGATGCAGGAGGACATCCTGGTATTTTTGGCATACTATGTATTGGGACAAACTTTCTTGACATGCACTTTAGTTTAGTGAGTCTGTGTTAGACCCTCCCTTAGTTAATACTCCTGTCTTTCAAACTCAAAGCCCCCAGTGTATAAAGATGTCACGGTTGTCCTGTAGAGCAAAGAAATGTACAAATTATACAAATGTTTTCACAGGCTGAGTCACGCTCTCTGTGATGCTGAAATTCATACACTTGAAAAGATCCCCTTGGTTTTCCTGTGCTGGAATAATAATTTTACATGTTTATGTATTGCACTCTCTCACCTCTCTACTCCATTCAGCTTGTGTCTGTGTTTCCTGGACATCAGCAAACCTCCTCCCCATGCACCCTGAGCAGGACACATGTACAACAGTAAGGAAGCTCGAATACAGCGGCTGATATGTACAACTGATGTTATTTTTATATGATATTTTCTTACATCCACATGAAGCCACATGTTGTACTTTACACAGATGTCTGCGATCTCATTGATGGGATCAAAGGCTCCGTAGACGGTGGTTCCCGCGGTGGCATTCACAAACATCGGCACGTACCCCTGCAACACACCAGAGACAGTAAAAAGTTCAAGTTCAGGGCTGAATTCAAGTTGTTATGTTCATTCTCTCTCTGTAATTGTTTACATCAAAGAGACAGACTAAAACACATCTCTCAAATAATGCGCTCTTCCTGTCTGCACCTACTGCGTTCCTATTTCTTCTGCTCGGTACATCACTTTGGCTTTGAAGGATTACTTCCAGGCGAGGTACTTTAGACCGGGGCAGCATCACATGTGAGCAGACAGAAGCATTAACCTCCCTGAAATAACCTCGCAGAGGAGTGTTTCTCATAGTACACAGTCACTGAAAGAAGCAAATAAATAACTCAGAGTGGACGATGTCTGAGTCACTGCTGCTGACTTTTACCTTTTGCTTTGCCTCTATTACTTTGGCTTCCAAATCAGCAGGAATGACTCTTCCTCTGGAAAAGAAAAAGCAGACATACCGTAGTAAGATATCCAGATATTTGATCTTTCACCAGCGTGTCTGTGTGTGGGTTCAGTAGAAAGCAAACCTCTTATCTGTGTTCAAAAGGATCAGGTTCTCCGTCCCGAAGCCCAAAGCAGCGCTGGCTTTCTTGATGGAGTAGTGGCTCTGCAGAAACAGATGTTCAATCAGTTACACTTAAGATATTAATGATCAAACGCTGCAATAAAGGCGCAGCGACACAGAGAGAGGGTTAGACTCACATGCTCTGAGGTGAAGAGGACCAGTCTGGGTGCAGCTGCCATGCCTTTGGTCTTGACTTCAGGGAAGAACTTGTATCTGGCGATCATCACGCTGTACATGTTGGAGATGGCTCCTCCTGCAGAAAGAACGTATTCAAATTAAATACACATTAGAAGTGCTTGTGGTTGAGTTATTCTATGTTAAGACAGCAGGTGCTGGTTTGGCTCTCACCTGGAGAAAATATCCCATCGCCCTCTCCGTCAGGCCAGCCGATCATCTCTCTCATCTTTTTCAGTGTCAGCGTCTCCATGAGCACAAAGACTGGAGCGATCTCATAGGTAAACCTGCAACCAAGAAAAAATCATTTTAATATGTAATGAAAGTCTGATTGAGGAAATAATAAAATCCATTGGTGGAATGTTACTACGTACATTTATTAAAGTGCTGTACTTGAGTACAGTTTTGAGGAACGTGTACTTTACTTTATAATTCTACTTCACTACATTTTAAAGGCAAATATTTTACTTTTTACTCCACTACATTGAGGTACCAGCTTTAGTTACTGTATATAACAATCTATAGGTGGTCCATTCTGCATAACCGGTACTTATACTTTAGTACATTTTGAATGCAGGACTTTTACTTGTAATGCAGTAATTTCGCAGTGTGGTATTAGTACTTTCACCTTTTTTAGGATCTGAATACTTTTTCCACCACTTGTCAAATCTTAACTCTGCGTCTGTGTTTTGTTGTGTGTTAATTGAACAATAGTATACATATATATATATATACACTACAGTTTTCTCTCTGCTGTTTCATTCCAGTAGAATCTCATTTCACCTGCAGGCTGCAGGAGAGAGACTGATCAATACCAAATACACTGATATTTACCAACATGCACCTGTATTCTTTAATTGTACAGCATGGTTCCTGAGCGTGCTGCGCCCTCAGTAGAAGTACAGACACAGCATTGTGTACACAGTCACACTTCAACGACATCACCATCCTGTCCTTTCAGAAATGGCCTTTTGCTGCAGTGAAATGACACAGCAAATGCCACACAGTCTTGGGCTCATAGATGCAGCATCAAGAGTGCAGAAAATGTGCGAGAAATGTGATGTAAGCTGCATACAAACAATGCAGCTTTAATAGGATTAGCATGAGTAAAACCTTGTAGAAATAATAAGAATGGTCTGCTGCTGCAATCATCAAACAAAGTTGTTTCAGGTGCCTTTGATTTTTCTCGTTGCAGGAGCGTTTTCCATATTTTATCCTCTCAAGTATATAATTTTTGCCCGTCTAATCAAAGTACATTAAAACTTCTCTGCCTCAGAGAAGAGCACAGTCGATTTGGAATTACAGCACAGGCAGGCTCATCCATCTTCTCCTGACCAATATTCTTCTAATTACATAAGTATCTGTCTATTCATGCAAAGAAAGTAAATGAATCGGTGGAACATTGCAGAATGTCGCATTGTGCCCCACAGCATCTCCAGCATACACAAACAGGAATATGGAGAGGGAAGAAATAAACAAGTCAGATGCCACTCCGCAGATGTCGCACATTAATTTCATCGCATTCATTCATGCAGACGACGCTCACTCAGTCTGATTATGTAAGACCTGGATGTGATTGTCAGTCTATTAGTGTCAGTCAATATCTGCCAGGGGTAATTAGGGTTGATGGAGTAATTAATAAAGGTAAATTACAAATATGTAAGCAACCTCCACCCTCTGGTTCAAGTCATCCTCCATGATGTCGCCAATAACACACGAGCTGACGGCAGTGTTTCTCCGAGGTACTGAGGTCTGTGGACTGGAGGCTGAATCAGCACGATGGAACAAGGTTATGAATACATGTCTAAAGGACTGTTTGTATATGTTGTATAATAAAGATTTAACCTCCACCTTTTGTTACACCCTCAAATGTATATACTAATTTAATCTTCAGAAGCTTCACAAAAGGACAAATTGCCATATGGTACCACTTTGTAAGATAAATTATAAGCCTTTTGTGAGAAAAAAAAGGTACAAATCCCTTTTTCTACTGACCTTTCCATCAAGTCGTTATTAAGTCAGAGGAACAACTTCCCAATTTAAATAATACGACCATCTGAGGAACAAGTGAATGCATCATTGACCTTGGCGATAGTCTGCACTCTGAGCGCCGTTCAAGTTTAAGTAATATTTTCATTGTGTTATCTTCTGCATCAAGTGATTTCATGGTGACCCTGCATGTTGTATTTAGCCCCCAAAAGTGTGCATGCTGTAATATAATCCAAAACTGCATGTGGCCCCACGACTGGTCAGATTCTTTAAAAGCCTTTCACCTTAATTTAATGGTTGATAATAATGGGAAAAGGAAACTGTGGAGAGGAAAACTGTACTGCAATAAAATCTGAGATACAGAATGACAATAGTTGAATCACCGCCCCTCTGACGGAGTGATGACAAACTAAACTTGTTTGTCTTTGCCTTGGAGAAACTCATCACTGCGTCCCACTGATGGCTGTCCATACGGTGTACAGATGGTCTGAGGGGCAGAGGCTCTTTTCCCCTCCTGGCATTGTTATGTCACAAGAACTAGCACTAGATGAAACAAAGACACCATGTAAACTGTGAACGCGAATCAATATGCAATTTAGTTTGCCTGCAGGGCTGAATTATGTGACCACAGCCTGAGCACAGGCCAGCATTGACGTTACTGTGGGGGAGTAGCTGTACAAATGT
This sequence comes from Serranus cabrilla, assembly GCA_903364295.1. Classification (NCBI taxonomy): domain Eukaryota; kingdom Metazoa; phylum Chordata; class Actinopteri; order Perciformes; family Serranidae; genus Serranus; species Serranus cabrilla. The sequence continues at coordinate 359,214 of CAFUXE010000889.1, read as the reverse complement.
CTCCTTTTGTGCTTTTTATTTTCCCGCTTGATTGACAATCTATTAAGAGCATGCAGGGGACTCTTCAGCCAGCGACAGTAATTACTGTATGTCACTTCAAGTATTCCTCTAACTGAAAGCCTCTCTTCTGCACGGGCCATTAAAAAACAACGAGTACAATAACAGCTTTAAAATAAGGTAGAATAAAATTAATCTAATGACTTCCAAACCAGATCTAAATCCTGTTACTTATTACTAAAATATTATCTGCATGACTGTGTTTATGGAGTACAAACATTATCTAAGAGAACAATCTGAAACGGGCCACAGGACTCACATGTTGGTGTTGGCTGTAGAGGTAAGCCACTCGCCTGCCAACCCCACGATGTCTAATCCAGTGGACAGCTGGTTAAAGAACCTGGGGTGACCTGCAATGATTGATAAAGAGACAACAAAGCAACATAATCCCCAGAAAACAATTAATCATGTGAGAATGTGAGAGAGAAAATGGCTTATCTGTAATCATTACCCTGGCATGTAAGCTAATGAGAGTTATTGATTGCAGCAGGCCCTGCTGGCCTTCAGGGCTCTTTTGTTCTCACCTGTTCTCACTCCGTACTTCAGGGTGTCCCTGCAGTCCACCAGGATCTGCTCCAGAGACTCGGGCTGGTCGGAGAGCTCCAGGTTGAAGCCCTCCATGCCCTCCAGCAGCTGGTGGGGGTGGTGGAAGTCCAGCACCTTCGTGGATCTGTCAAAGGTCTTCCGGACGTAGTTGGTGAGGATCTCAACAACCTCCAGCAGGAACTGCATGGTCGGCTCCTCTCCATTTTTAGCGGGCAACAGATCTTCAAAATAAATACATTAGTTCGTTTTTGTCTCTTGTGTTTTAACCTCAATGTTCCCACAATTAAATTAATTATTTTGCAGGGTTGGTGACGCTGATTTACAAATGTCTCATTCCCAATGTAAGTCTATGGGAAAAAGTCCTTTTGGGCCTAATGGCATCATGTGATGGACCCAAGAGTTGTAATACCAGTTTAGCACCTAAACAGACCATCATCATAGCCGTATATCACATCATGTTGTTACAGGACATTGGAAATCATCATCATACTGTACATGTTATCCAACAATCACCACTGCATGTGAGAAAAACATCAAAGAAAATAAGCAATTATTAATAAAAAAAATTTTGTCTTACACTTGATTTAAAATATACATATTTTGTCATTAATTGCTACTGACTATTTTAGAAAAGAAAATAAGAAAACCATAATAAAGATGGCTTGGCCCTTCTAGGGGCATATACACCAACAGCACCATTAGTTATTATTATAAACATCCGCCTAGTTCTCCCTCTGTGGGTCCCTCTGACCCTCAGGCCTCACTCCAAACACACTGTCTATATTTGCGCTCCTGTTTTCACCCTTTACTGTTGAGTTCCCTGTGACCTCGGGGTGGTCAGCAAGTAAATACTTACTTTTAACTTGTTTATTTTGTGCAAACAGTTTAAAAGCAGCACTGAGTAATTAATAACACCACTCCTTTATGATCTGCTCAGAATTATTGCTGCATCAGCAGTCTGATGCATCAACATATTATTTACTGACTAGTACATATTTGGTCATTAGTATCCAGATTTAAATTCCCTCACAGTTTTGTGGTTTCTAGAAGTTTTTTTGTGTTGTGTCAGGTGTTACAGGGGTGATCCAGTGCAGCTTACCTCTGGCGTACAGGTTGGAGAAGTCGGTCTCGGTGCGTCTGAAATGCGCCTCTCCTCCGGTGTTATCGCAGGACAGCAGGTTCTTGGCCGCGCGCTCCTTGAAGGAACTCACAATCCTGCTCCTCTCCTCCAGACTGTTGTTCTTCTGCAGAAACCCTAGACGGTTGCAGGAAGAAGAGGAGTCCGCGGGGTGATTGCACTGCCCGTACATGTTGAATGAGAGCTGTAGTTTGACTCTGGGCCCACTAATAATTCTCCTCTCCCATTTCTGACTTTTATCTCCTCTCTGTCTATCTCCGGGGATCTACTGTCCTCTCTCTCTCTTTTTTTTCTTGAGAAAAGGTCCCATCCTGCTCGGGGAGTCCTATTTATGGGCGGGAGGCTCTGTGGGAGGTTGAGCCCGGTGACATCAGCATCAAACTCCAGCCAAGCAAAAACAAATGGCTGTCATGTAGCGGCTGCACGTTTATGTTAAAGTCACAAGTAGCTACGTTACAATCCATCAATAAAGCTGCTGAGAGAATACAGTGCACGTACAAATTAACAGAAATCTTATTTGAAAATTGTGCAACACGCTATTTTTTAAAAACAATAAACTAATATCAATCCAACCATTGCTGCTGCGTTGTTTTTCTCCTGACTGTATTTTGTATAGGGTCTTGGGTAATTAAATACCTTAATGAAACCAGCAGAACGTGTCGGTCAAAAAAAGCAGAAAACTGTAGTGCGCACTGGCGCGTGACATTCACCATTATGGTAGATGTCAGTCCGCCCTCTGAAGGAAAGAGACTCAAAGTGGAAATCGGAAAATCCATTCTGCATAATTTTCCTCAGCGACACATTGATGGGTTTGGCAGTTGATGCTTCTCGTATTTTTTCCTCATTATTGTTAAATTACCAAGATCAGCCTGATGGTTATTTAATCAGATAAATAATATTGGTTAATCCTTGTTTGGATATTTCAAAAATCCTGTTCGTACAAGAATTCGTTTCCACTGAGTGAAAGGACGCAGGCCATCAATACCCTCCAGTCAGGCTTGTGGACATTAAAACAACATGTATTTTTAAATTCATAGTTTTGGCATAATTTTGTGACAAACCCCATAAAGACATAAACGCATTGAAAGTAGCATTATATGAAAAATATATATAACCCTGTATATATTTACAAAAATATCGTTTTTGAGAATTAAAATAAACACATTTAAGAGCTGATTGTCATTCAACAACACATAACAGATAAAAAATGAAGACTCAACTTACCACATATTTTCATCCCCAATTTTCTAGTACATCCATGAGCAACTCCACACCAAGCATCATAGCCTGAAATTATTATTTTGAAAAAAAAAAAGATATAAAAAAAAACAATTAGTGGGCCTCACAGAAGCCTGGGGGAAAAAAATCCAATTCAAGAGTACACTTAAATCTTATATCTATCTTGGGCAGGTTAATGTTGACAATAAATGGAGAGAGGTATGAGGTCGAGTGGTGAAATAAAAATAGCCAGCACGAGTGTCCTGGGATTATTTAAACATTAAACCAGCTCCCCGGGCCCCTGGATCTGGATTAGCCTATTTCCACTGTATGTCACCGTTCATGACCTGGGCGAGGACTTGAAATTAATTAGCCGTTTGGATCCACGCCAGGCTAAAGATCTAATTGAGTGAATAGATGCTGGTTAAAATGCGAGCATCAGTAGACATGAGCCGGCTGGCCAGTGACAGATAGAGAATTACTGCGTTATCAAGGGCTCCCAGCCAGAGAGGGGATGGGGCACCTTGGATGGGAAGCATATAGACCAAATCCTCAAAAGCAGCAATTTAGGGGAGGAGGGGTGGGAGGAGGAGGAGGAGTGGGAGGGAGGGGGGCAGTCCCATTCCCACATCCCAATTTAACCCCTTGCTTTGGATCATTAGATAAATCATTGCCCTGCTCAGCTCATTGGACGCACTTTAACTCAGTCACCACAATGATTTTCTCCAAGCCAGAGGAGATGAGATGGGCAACAAAAGGACAAATAAAAAACAGAGAAAAGGAAGACACGCGCAGATGTGCTGACAAACAGCATCCACAGACTGTAGTGTGCAGCCTGGAGGCTGTTTGTGCACGGGCCTGCAGCCAGTCTGATGTTACAATTAAAATATCGGTGAGAAAAATCAGCTTTAATGAGAAATAAAGTGCAGTTTTTTTTTTAAATTGTAAAATATCTGTATTTTCTGTGTGAGGAGCACATCTACACCTGTAACATGATTTTAGAGCTCTGATCACTGATGGATCAAGCTGATTTTCTTTTTCTCTTTTTACCAGCTGACAATGAAAGGACTGTGGTGGTGGCTGTATGGTTCCTACAGTGCCCCTTCTCGAAGGCTACAATGCTTAAGTGTGCCATTAGGGGCAATTTAATATGGCTGAATTAACAGGCACTTCAGGGGCAATTTTCATTTTTCCATGCAGGCACTTTATTCAGCCAGAGCACATTTAACCATGGAAAAAAAGAAACAAAAAAGAAAAAAAGAAGAGAATTGAAAAAATAATGCATTATCCCCCCACCCATAATATTAACAACAATAATAATAATACGTTTGTATTATTATTTCCAAATGAACATTATTTCACAGCCTTTCTGTGGGACGTTGCGGCGGTGCAGCCTCGGGCATGTTTTGCAGGCTAATTGCCTTCAGTGTAATGTTAGTGGAGGACATCAGGTTTTGACAGCAGCATCCGTCTGTCTCGCGGATGCCGGGAGGTCGGTGTGGTGAATGAAATGCAGCGGTGATTTGTGGCGAAGGAAGCTTTCTCAAATGGCAGCGGATTCTTTTTCTCTCCCCCCCGTCTCCCTCTCTACCTCCCTCTCTCTCCCTCCCTCGATGAAAATGATTAATGGCATTGCCCACAAAGTAAATAGCACACGTGAAATAGCATTTTATCTGTGATGGACCTACTTGAGCCCGGTGGTCGTAAATTTGTCGAGTTGGGATCCGGTTCGCCGCCAGAGGAGGAGGAGGAGGGTGCAGACGCCGCCATCACTCCCGACCCTGTGCCAAAGTCCTCACCTTAAAAAGCCTGGTCACTTTTTTTTTTCTTTAAGCCCCCAAAATATCTCTCTATACCAGGGGCGCCCAGCCCCGGTCCTCGAGGGCCATTATCCTGCATGTTTTAGATGTCTCCCTCTTCCAACACACCTGATTCTAATGATCAGCTCATCATCAAGCTCTGCCTGATGACGACCCTGATAATTAGAATCAGGTGTGTTGGAAGAGGGACACATCTAAAACATGCAGTGGCCCTAGAGATGAAAAGTAAGGCTCACTGGCAGAGAAACAGAAAACCCCCAGAGAATATACAGAGTCTTAAACATGTGCCTCTTGTTTTTTTTTGTTTTTAAATATTAAAAGAGATGCTCAAGTTGGCGACACAGACCTGTAGACAAGGACACAGCCTGCCTTACAAGTTGAGATTCAAATAAAAATATAAATCTAAGGCGACAAGTTGAGCTGACAAAAGAAAAAAAAAATCACTTGAAAAGCCTGATTGTTATTTCAGCATCATATCTTGATCCTGCTTAGGATGGACGGTTCGTGTCCTCATAATAAAAAGCCCAGCACTAATTGTTCTATAGCTGGCCTGGACATGAGATACACACACACACACACTGAATTAATGGAGATATGTGCAAAAAAAAGCAAATAAAAGCCTGCAAAGAGCAGATAATTTTAATTTAGTATTATTCACAGTATGGCCTGTGTGTCCATCTGTAGCCTCGCTTTGGATCCACAAACTTGCATGACAAACACCAGCTCAAGGTGATTATTTGCATTGTTGATCATAATGAAGATAAACAGAATAAAAAGACGACGTGCATCCCATTTTCCAAATCACCAAGCGTTATTAAAGGATAAATTATCATTTCTTATGTGTAATAATTAAGCCTTTATGTGCAACATAAACACGTGAAATTCATACACAAACATTAAAGATGCTGTTTTTGCAGGGAGTAAATCTAATAAAACACCTGTTAGAGCATGTCCAATCACATTTTTTTTAAAAAGAGAGTTCCTTTAGTCTGTTATAATAAAAGAATAAAGCCACTCACTGTGATGATGTGGGTCCAGGTGAAACAGGTGCAGTCCTCCCAAAAAAAAGTGAATTTACCACCAAATTAAGTCCAGAAGCAGGAGGCTGCTGCGCTCTTTGGATCAGTCCGAGGAGAAGCAGACACAGACCTGAGCGGCAGATCACAGCCAGAGCCCACACAAGGTGACCTTGCTTTTGTTGGAGTGTGTTTGATTTGCTGACATTTAAAGCGAGCCTTGTCTGTTTATTGTCATTGCGCACGAATGAGTCACTGCACAAGTCCCCACCACCTCCACCGGAGCTGCATGTCTGTGGAGCGGACCCGTCTGCAGCCAAGTCTGCAGGTTGGACTGTGAATGGAAGTGTGACTTTTTCTTTTTTTTTTCTTTGTCTTTTTGTGTGTGTGTGGAAGTGTTGATTGTCTCCGGATCTATATAGGTCTGGTTTGAATCCTGGACACGGACGTGCACTTGAAGTTTGATGATATGAGCAACACATTACGTGAGGAGGGATCAGGCTCGCGGAGGGGAGGGGGAGAGGGGGGCTGGTTTTGTTCTTTGTGGAAAAAAACAAGAGGACAACCGTAAAGACACAATCACGAGACTAAATACTCCTTTAATTGCTTTTATTTATTCATCCCTCCCCCTCCCGGGCATGTGGATGAGTTTGCCTTGCAGACATTAGGAGCTGAGATCGATAAATTAACGTTTACAGACGCTATTTTTCATCACAATCACAATACCCACATGCCATAAACAGCTTATTTCCCCACTTTTTGTGCAGACAGGATGTTTTTTTTTTTTGAATGAAGATGTAGCCTACGACATCATGACACACTGAAAGGACGAAGGGAAGCGCAGAGTCCACCAGGTGGCAGTGAGAAACCAAGAATGAATCCTGCACAAATGGGCCACTCCACAAATACTCCACGAAGCTAATTATAAACCGACCCATTAATCCGGAACACGTCACCATCATACATGAGCAGCAGGGACACGAGTGGACACGCACGAGACAAGCCAATCACAAGCAATCACCCACAAGTCTCTGCGAGAAATGTTATCTGATGTAACAAGAATCTGAGTAAAAGGTCATTTTGTCGCACTTTTGATATAAAACATATAAAACTGTACATTATCTATAAGGAGAGTAATACTGTTTGGACAGCTACTCCTAGTCAGATCCCACGGGTGTTTTTTTTATATAATTCAAACTTTTTTTTTATTAAGTTGTGAATAATTTCCCCCTAATGACTTTACATAATTGTTTTCTGTTTCTTATTTAATATGTGATATTATATATTGCTTTAATAATGCCTTTTGGAAGCCAATGCAGCATAGTGGAGTCCAGAGGGACCCAAGTCCAAATAACCCATGTGCAGCCTATGCAGTTTTAACAGATAAAATAAAATATATAGGTTACATTTTTTCCATGGATGCTAATTTAACATATGGCACAGTGTGAAGGTGGTACTCAGACTCAGACGGACACAAATTCCCTCATGTTATCTGTCTATTTGAATTTTTACACAATAATATGCAAATTAACGGGAACTTTCCTACAATAACAATGACTTTTTTTCTTCAGATGACATTAGTTACATAACTAACAGGATCCTCCCACTATCTATCTATCTATCTATCTATCTATCTATCTATCTATCTATCTATCTATCTATCTATCTATCTATCTATCTATCTATCTATCTATCTATCTATCTATCTATCTATCTCTATAATAAAGACAAGATACTTGACGAGTGTCTCTACAAGACGGCTACATTTCTTCAATCTTAAAGCAATACTCACGTGCCGATATGCAGCTTAGCACTTCTGTCTGTGGACACACAAAGAGACATATATCATCCTAAAAACACAAAGTTATTTCTTTACCTACCTGGTCAGACTGCTGAGGACTCAATCAGCCTTAAATTAATTTAAGAATGCAAATGTTTTTCAGAGAAGTGCACAGAATAAAAATCAGCATTTAGTCTTTTCACAAGAGGCAGGGAAATGATAAAAGGGTATGTGAGTATTTCATTAAAACACACTTGAAAATAAACTGTTTTAGCAAAATTGCAATGAATCAAATCACCACAAACCAACTGTGACACCGTGAGCTCAGGGGTTTTGGGGCTCTGAGGCTCTGGGTTGTGTTTGATACTCCAGCTTGGTTTACAATCAATACTTTTCACAACAAATGCATTTCTTCTTGTCACACGTCTATTGTGTCCCTGTCCTCTGCTGATATCTGCCATGAAGTCTGTAAGGCAACGACACACAAGAAGGGTTTTCTGGATGTTTTTCTTGGCTGCAAAGGAGTGGTGCAAAAATAATACAACAAAAGATGTAAAAAAAAAACCAAAGGGAAAGGGGTGGGGTTGTTTTTCACCAGTAGCTGCATGAAACTGTCCACAAGATGGGGTATTATAATCAAAATGTAGAGAGTGTGAGAGAGGAGGAGGAGGAGGGAGGAGGAGGAGGAGGAGGAGGAGGAGGGGTGTCAGGGAGACAGACTATTCCTGTATTTGTGTTTGTGATTATTTTCACCGCAATCTGTGAGAAAATCGGACTTAAACAAGTCTAGCTGTCTGAAAATAAGCCAGTGAAAAGAAATCTCCTTGAGAGGACAAACATTGCTCGGTCCTGTTCTTGTTTTCTCTGAGCCTGCAGCTGTCAGTGAATTTCTCTCCACTGTCACAGGGTGTCCCACTGGAGTCACCCGTCTCTCCCTCATCTGGTAAACTTTACGTCTCCTCAGCCCGTCTTTTAACCCAACAACAGCACTCATGCACTCACGTGGCCTTGAATAGATACAGTTAGTCCAAATTCATCAATAACTAAAATGCTGTAAGTTTGAGAAAAGTTTTATTCAACAAATCAGTGTCAAGACAACTTCTGCAGAACTCAGCCGCGTGCAAACGGACCCCTGCTGAAAGAAGACACATGCTGGTGACGCTCAACTCTTAACCTGGGGCTCAGCGCTGAGGATCAGGGATAAAATGGGCTAACGCTGCACTGTGTGAAAAGCCATCTTGATCCTGTTAAAGCAGGTGAAGCTGTGATAACATCAGCAGCCTCATCGGGGACACTTTCAGGGCTGTAACTAGAATTTTAGAAG
>CAFUXE010000889.1:313904-350109 GCA_903364295.1 Serranus cabrilla | reverse complement strand
ATCAAATTCCTTAATGTTGTGACATTATGACCCAGAGTTTGGCATCTTTTGGAGACAGAAGTGACCATAAATGGATGAAAGGGTCGAGCTAAGCTATTAGCAAGTGCTAGCAAACTAGCTTGGTTAGAAACACTTGTAAATTACAGCTAACTTCTTACAGTATCTTTTAGTACCAAAGGCTGAACATTTTTAACCAAGCAAAATGTCCCAATTTACTTTCATGAACTGAAAACACATAATGAAAGGGTCAAAGTTCAAAGATGAAAACATACAGTGCAGCATGGTAGCGACCTGTCAGTCACATGTTAGCTTTGCCCTACAGCATATCCTGCTTTGTTGTCTATTTTACTCTAAATGAGTCCATCATTAACTAAATGAACATCATGCTGTGTTTAAGAAGACTTGAAACTAGTGATTGTAACCATAAAATCATTACAAAAATGTTTGCTGAGGTAATAAATAAAGTGAGACATAGGTTCGTCTTCTCAAAGAAGTCCCACTGTAGTCGCCCCCTGCTGGTCAGTAGAAAGAATGCAGGTTTAAGGCACTTTTTTTATTGGCTTTACTTTGAAGACTTGCAGGGTGCTGCTCGTGTTGGACTCTACGCTGTAATGGGTGCTGCTCGTTTATTCAAGTAAACAGACTCGTTTACCAGACTTTACGTCAGTACTGTAAAGGAGCGAAAGAAAAGGAAACTGGAGAATGCAAATCAATGTCACCATTGGATTTTCCCAGAATGAACAAATGTACCTTCTTTTTTTTTAAAGACGGGGAAGGTACCTCTCCATTTGAGGCTTATAAAAGAGGACTTTCAACTAAGGTTGAAGCTCAAAGAGGGTCAAGGACAGACTGTAAACAAGGCTGGATCCTAAATGCTCCGGGGGTGAAAACACGTCTATGGGGAGCAGCTGGTTCAAGCACTCGCACTGCGCCGTACCGCTGCGGGTACACTGGGTAGCCATGTAAATACTTATCTGCATCTAAACATATTTATGTATTCAGTAAAGAGATAGAAATCAGTTGCGAAGAAAAATAACATGTTTTAATTACATTTTAATCACTGTGCACTGATGTATAAAACATGCAGCCCAGCGTGAGCCCGACTCTCCTGACCTCCTGCACACAAACCTCCATTCAAGAGTCACCATTTTTAATCAGAGCTGGCATGAAATTTCCTCTTTATCACAACAATGTCTAGATATAACAAGACAAAGTTAGAATCTAATTTAACAATTTTTCATGGTTTAAATACCCAATACCCCATTTTTTTCCCCTTAAAAGCCAATTAAAATATGCAAAAGTACAATCCTTTAATTTTCTCATAAAAATGCAAATGACTCAAAATGGATACTTACAATCAGAGGAATTATTTAACAGCCGAAAATAAATCTCCATGTCTCCATGAAATCATAAAGCAATGACATCTCTAAAGTAACGTAATGTACATTAACTGAAGTAAGGATGACTGGGACTTTTACTTTTTCATGCTCCTGCTGTTCGATGCAGTATGAGGTCATCTTGTTACAAAACCAGGTTTATTGTCTTTGACTGAATCAGTCTGTTGTGGTGCCCCGAACCACTGGGTGCTTTAAACTGGTCTCCTGTGGGACATGAAAATCTCCCATCACCTTCTCACAGCGAGAGACTCGTAACGCTGCTGTGTGAACACACAGAGGAGCGGAGCTGAATCTTTTACATTTAGTCCACTTTAAAGGTTTAATATGTAACATTTCCACTTTATAATCTCTAAAGATGACTGGACTGGGTTATATATTGTAAGTTACAAATCTATTGTTTCCATCGAGTTTCAAACCCATGAAATCTTTAATAATATATAAAGTAGTGCTGTGTATCATTTGGTTGCCCGTCAATGGCGTCTTTTCCCTTCACCCCCTGGAGTTGCTCTAACTGTCCAGTAAACGCATGACACAACAGATTATAATGTGAGAGATTAATTGTAACTCCTGCAATGCCAAAGAATAAAAAAAATTATGTGAATAAACATAACATGAATAAAAGTGTAATAGATGAACTAGTACGTGAACATTAGTTCTGCCTCAGTCATGTCTGATAGATTTTTTTATCAGCAACAGTGGTTGTAAAAAATAAATGAAGAAAACAACTCCCATGACCTCACACAACGTCATCTAAATCTGTCTTGTTTTGTGTTTTGATTGAAAGGCCCTTGGTGGCGAAAATTACATACAATGTTTCAAGAATTTCTGTGGAAGCAGCTACTTATTTATTATTAACAAGCAGCAACCTCCAGACCTGGAAAGTGAAGCCAGTGCAAAGAGCCTTAAACCTGCATTATTTCTAACGACCAGCAGGGGGCGACTCCACTCAATCCAATAAGAAGTCGATGGGAAAATGACCCTACTTCTCACTTGATTAATTACCTAAATAAACATATTTTCTAGTTTCAAGTCTTTTTTAACACAGCATGATGTTCATTTTGTAAATGATGGTTATATTCAGAGTAAAACAGACGATAAAGCAGGCTATGCTCTCTTTTCTGTTTTCTCTGACCTGTATGTTGTTATGTATGTTTTCAGCTGATGAAGGTTAATAGTAACATTTTGTCCTAAAACGTTCTTGGTCCTCATTTGGTTGTCTGACTGCATCATCATTTTTACAGAATTGTTAGAGAAAAAAACAGATTTTAACAAGGTAACAAACTGTGTATCACAGCTGAGCTTTCAGTCACCAGCAAGTGGAGCTCCACTGCAGCTCTAAGCTTCAGATCCAGTCGGTGAAGTTTCTGTGTTAAAGATTTGTTCTGAGCCTTGTGGCTGCCTGGTAGAGAGCTAGTGTCCACATTAAATTGTCCCTTTTTGGGCCAGCAAGACAAAATGTTCCTACTCAGCAGGCAGTTTGTTACAAAACCAAGAGTTATAAAACAAGTCAACACCAATGATTTAACATCATTTCTGGAGTTAACCTCCTAATAAACATATCAAAGTTTTTTTTCTTTTAAATATTCTGTTCTAAACTTTGTTGTTAAAGTAGTTGCATATTTTGTGACAATATTCAAATATATAAGATTTATCACTGAAGTACTTTAGGAGTTTTAAGTGGCTTCTCACACATTTAATAATAATTTATTTAAAACGTCCACAATTTTTTTTCTCACAGCAGCTGCAACATTTCCGGCAGTACATAAGTGTCCTCCATAGAGAGCAGCAGAGCTGTTGACTTCAGGGGTTTGATTCATGACACAAACTGTCAGTCACTTCAGTTTGAACAGCCTCTGCAGAGCCACAGTGAGGCAGGATCACGTCTGATGAAAGAGTTTGTCTCTTTGCTGACTGAATCTGATCCTCAAAGCACACGTGACTGCGCTGAAATATTTAATTTTCATATTGGGGGTCTAAGTCAGCAACATGAATCCTGAACTTGGCTTTTTTTTCTAAACCAGAAGTGAAATAATAAACTTATAAACTCTTCTTTCAACACTGAAAGTTTTAAAACATTTGACAACATATTGGATTGCTTCCAGATCTTTCACTTTTTATCCCTTTAAATATTATTTACCTTGAACACTAAAAATGTGTCTATACATCTATGTATAAAAACGTTTTTTAAACAGTTGATTCAGTGTTTATAACCTGTTTATGCACATAAGGGGAACTGTGTGTAACCCAGAAGCGAATGACAAACAGAATGAGGTAATTAGGAACGAGCATTTAATCTACAATAATGATAATCCTAATAATATTAATTATGTTTCTTTCTATTTGACAGAAATTAAATCATTCTGGATCATACATTTGTAATATGAATATTTTTCTCTCAGGATTTAATTCTTAAATCTTTTTTAATTTTTTAGGGAAATAATCTTAAGCCATGACATATGATATCCCTTTTTGTTATTATGAAGTATTATGGCCTCCTACAGTGTTAAAGAATATTGACTCTATCTTGGACAATGAAGCCAAATCAGAGCTGAACAAAGCCTTTGTGCAGAGCCAGTCTGCTGCGTTCAACGTATCCATCCACAGGCATCGTTTTATAATAGGATCATAAAAATTTGTGGATAAAGACTTTGCAGTTCAAATGGTCACATCTCAGACTGTAGGTTTTCCCTCTTTTTGTCATAATATTCATGCAGATTGTCCATTCTTGGGATTTGGTAAAAGTGGATAAAACTCTCCTATAGTACATTTACTACCAACTGCTTTTAGCTGCACTTTTACAACAAGGCTGCACAGAGCACAGTGCAGAGTGATATCACAGACGCCATGGCGACCATTGATGAGGCTCTGCTGCAGCAAACATGGCAACAAATCCAGAATGATGAGCAAAAAACTTCAATATCTACCCCTCGCTCTGTAATAATTTCCACACATTTGTCTGTGTATTAGCTTTTGTAATACTTTTTTAAGCTGTAAAGATATTTTATGGAAACCCTGTATAGGATGAGTGCTGCCTCACAAATATTACTGATGTAAACAAACCTTTAACAACACTGCTGGTTAAAAGGATTTGTTCCCTACTTGAAAAATGATTATGAACTTTTCTAAGTCTGAACAAAACAAATAATTTGGTACTTGACTCACCAAACTGACAGTATATTACTCAGAAACATGGTGGGCGTTTTTGCTCTGCTACTTCTGCTCTTCTATCCAAATATAGACACAGAAACAGATCATTCTGTCGGCCGAGCAGATACAGAAATAGATAACGGAGTCTCTCTACACCTCTAGCTAGCTGTGGCTAATTTGCAGCACACATAATTTAAAGTTATCTGCCTCTAAATTCAAGGTGAATTCACTTTAAGAGTGACCAGGTTTAAATCCTCAACCCCTGTGTTTACACTTGTATGTTGCATCTACAGTCACGTGGTCGCATATTTAAGGTCACCAGGTGAAACGAGATATTTCAGGATAATGACGTAAACCAACCTGGATTTTAAACAGGAAAACTTTCTGGCTGTTTTTGCAGTCCACTCCCTACAACAAGGTTATGGGAACAAATGAGATTTTCACTGTTAAATAAAGGTTGAGTGATCAGAGAAGTAATAAAATTGAGAGACACAAATGCCTCAAACTTGTTGAGCCTTTCAGGATGTAAAGTCCGACAGCATGTAAGATGTTAAAAAAAAAAAGGAGAAATAGATATTTCTGTTAAACAAATGAACCTTCACAGAAGTCGGTTACATTTCTCAGAATATGCTCTGATGAACTACTGAGGAAACTTACAAAAGGGGGCGCTGTTGAGGCAGAAAACTGACAATTCAACATGCCAATGAGTGGCAGCGGTCCTTCTCTTCATACTGACATTTCCTCTGATCCTCCTGAGACAGACAGAGAGAGACAGACAGACAGAGAGACAGAGCAGACAGACAGCAGTGCTCCTCTCTAATGACGGAGCCACTCATCTGGATGTTTTCATCAGCGTTCAGATCTATTAGACACTGAAGAGTTCATTTTTAAGATACGGAAGTAGTTGCATCAAGTTTAAAAATCATGGTGTCCTGTCCTCAGAAGGTCAGTTTAGATCCAGGGACACTGTTGGACCAGCTGAGGACAGGAAGTCCACATAAATACTGATCAGCAGCTCGTAGTTAGTGTCCTGCACCATGAGTAGGTGTTACAGTATAACTAATGTACAACCGTGAGGCCAGAAAAGTTGGGACTCTTTGTAAAAACCTGCATAAAAACAGAATGCATTAAATTCAGATACAAAAAGAATTTACAAAAAGAATTTCCTAGTTTAAGCACAAGATATCTTGTCTTTGTGTTGTGTTTAATTGAATGTAGGTCACAAAAGATTTACAAATCACTGCAACACTTTTTGCAGTCACGGTTGTGGGTGTTAGTGTGTAATAAGTGTGGAATCTGTCCTATAAATAGATTATTTATCCAGCCTGTTGGGCAGAAAAGACTGAGCTCTTTGCCAAATAACTATGGTCAACAAACTGGACGGTCCTAAACTGTCCATTAAAGCTCTGAGTGACTCAGTCAGACAGGTGAAACATCCTGTGTGTAACATGAATCCAGTGAAACTCTCCAGCTGAAAGCGAAAAGTGTTTCTCAGCTAATGGGTCTCATCTCAGCCTACGGTGTCACTGCAAAGTCCTCAGAGGGAAATGTAAAACGCAAAGACTGTGGCACAAAACAAATACACCACATCCATTAGAGTGCATTAACAAATTAGAGCGTTCCCTCAGTAATAATGTGAAGGAAATGTGCGATATTCTTCAAAGAACTTGATGTAATATTTTATTTATTTTAAAGGTTGTTTGCATTTTAATCTCTGAATAGAAGCAAATAATTAGTAAAGCCTCTCACCTCAAATAAATACCTTCACACTGATAATGTAGAATTGAATTAAATGAAGAATATCAGCACCTGTGTGCACCTTTGAAGCGCTCATGATGGAGAGAATCTCTGACAACCTTCATGTCAGTTTTTACTCAGTTGGCGGCCAAATTTCCACTCATTCATCTATATTTCGCTGTTGAACATTGTCCTGTAATTCTTTGAGTGTGTGGTAATTTTTAATCATTTCTTAGATTAACAAATACATTTGAGACAAACGCAACTCCTGTCACTACTTAAATATTACTTTGCAGCAGCAGCTGTAGATTAACAGGGCAAAAGGTAATATTTTTTAAATGCTGATTTCTCAATTTCAGCAGCTGAAGTAATATTAAACATGGTTTTATTTTGGTTTAATTACTCCCTTTTGGCCACCAACAAACAGCTGGAAACTAAAAATGTGCACACTTTTTCCTGCAAGTCCCCAAATCACTTATCACTAATTAAAATTTTTCTCAATAAACTAGTTGGAAATGATTTTGGATTCACGATTCACACGGCACTCTCGTCCAGGTAAAACTGACTGTTTCTTTAGACATAACACCTGACTGCCTCTCCGGCCGTGTAACTGAGGGATATCAAATGAATTATTCGAGTTGAGGAAAATGTTATAATCTTTATTCTCACACAGTATTTGGGTCATATCAACAATAGCAGATCTTTTCAAGAGCATGCTTAAAAACACCCCATAAGGAGCAAAAAACGGACACTTTCATTCAACAAAAGCTATTAAATATAATTTACAGGGGAGTGAAATCTTCCACCGAAGACAATGATCAAAACACAAGTTGAAAACTTGTCTTCCTTGATATGATATAGACAGTGAATTCAAACTCATGAACTTCTCCATGGTCCCAAATTAACTTATGAAACTTTATATATATACAAAAATGTGCTACACAGACCAGCAATGTTAGAGACTATTGTCAGGATGTAACAAAATAAACAGGATATAAAAACGCAGCTCACTGTGTACTTTGACTAATGTAGGACTGACTGTATTGCACTAGTGACTTCTACTGTTTAAAACGACTACAACGTGTGTTACAACATATTCCTCGTGTCCTCCCTTTTGACGTGGTCAAGTGTCTTGTCGTGGCACTTGCTTTTTTTGTTCTGGTGAGTTTTGACATGTTTTGCCAAGTGGTCACTCCTCATGAACCTCTTGCAGCAGTCCGGGCAAACAAAGCGCTTCTCCCCCGTGTGAGTCCTCAGGTGTCTCTGCAGCTCATCCGACCTGGTGAAACTCTTGCCACAGAACAGCCAGTTGCACACAAACGGCCGCTCCCCAGAGTGCCACCTCAGGTGCGCTTTGAGGTGAGAAGTTTTCCCGTAAACTTTCCCGCAACCCGGTATGTGACAAATGTGCTGCTTCTTCTTGCCAGGCTCGTCGCTGGACGTGGAGGACTGGCAGTTCGGACACCTGCACCTCCTGCACCGCCGCGCGGTCGCGAGGGGGGACTTTGTGTGCAGCAGAGCCGCGATTTGCGTCTGGTATTGCGCAAAGTCCGTATGTCCCAGAACCAAGCCCCTCTGCAGCTGGAAGCGATGGGGACCGAGGGAGGAAGAGTGACTGACATGGTTCCCCTGCTGCAGGCTCCACCACGGAATATCCTCTCCGGGGTTTGGGGACAACTGTCTCTGCTGCTGGTGCACAAGGCCGGAGGGTCCCGTGACAAAACTTGGCATTGCGGGCGGAATGGGAGTTGGGGCTGCGTAACTGACGGCGGGGACGTAGGTGGGAGGGCAGGAGGACTGCAGAGACTGCATGGAGCAAGGTAACATCTTCACAGGGGAGAAGTCATAGGGGTACGAGGGGTCCGCCGGAGGGGTGAGGGGCAGTTCGTGGTGCGAGCTGAAGGAGCTCTGGATGTGCGCAGACAGCTGGGGCTTGGAGGATAGTCCGAAAGTAGAGTTAGCGGCCAGGCTGCTCTGAGGGGTCCCCTCGTTAGTCCACGGGTGAAACAAACGCGAAGGGGAGCCCAGAGTTGGGTCGTAAGGGACCTGGAGGAAATCTGTGTGGTTTGATCCGTGGTGATGCCCGATCCGGTTACAAGTGGCAGCCAGGAGAGCCAGCGGAGAGTGCTTACAGTTCTCTGGAGAGGAGTTGGGAGTGCGATCCTGGAGAACCGAGACACACATTTTCTATATTACAATCACCATTTAAACACACTTTATGAGCTAAAAAAAACACACCAAATATTAAAACAAGTGGTGAAATGGTTCGCCTGAATTGTTTAAATGTCATCTGCATTAAATCGATCCTGTCGCCTGAATCGCGATGATAAAAAGTTGCAGCAGAAGTCATTAAGACGCAATTAGCGTTTGTAATAAAATTATATGACACTACACCATCAACGCAGCGACACTTTTTATCTGTGTTAAATACAAAAAAAGGCACAAATCTCCTCGCACGAGTGAGTTTACAAGTTATTCAAGTCGTCAAAGTAAACAAGAAACTTGCGCACAAACCTGGAGAAAAGCCTGGAGTGTTTCATTCCGCAGTACAGCCACTGCTGCCATGGTAAACGTCCTCCTCCCTCTCGATGAAAACAAATAAAATAAAAAGCACTAATTCAGATAAATGTGTGCATTCGCAGTAAAATATCGCGTCGAGCAGGTCTCCACTCTTCAGTGCTTCCTCTCTCCGAGATATCCTTGGTCTATCTGAAGAGTGAGGGATCACTTCTTAGAATTTGATAAGGACTTTGGTGGGCCGCCAGCCAGTCAGAAATAAGATTTATTACTTTGAAGTTTGCCGCTGCCCAATCATCAAAGAATAGCGGCTCTTTGAGAGGGGAAAGCAAATCCTTTGAATCCACAAAGCTCCTATGGTGTGTTTGTTGGTCTGGATAAAGGAGCTGATTATTAGGGGGGATGGGAAGGGAGGAGATAAAGGCGGGACAATTAATGAAGTAATCACTATGTGGGAAATGTATATACACAAATAATTGGATTTTCTTGATCAAAGACCCCCATGCCGCCTGGAGACCCCGGTATTGGATGCTGTAGTCATCTGATCCTCTTTTTGTAATTAAGGATTTGTAGCAGAACCCTATGTGACAATGTGACATTGTTATCTCTGGAGATCTCCAGCTCTGCCTGACTGTTTGATGGAGGAAAGAGACCAAATCAAGTGACTCAACACAAAGTTCTCATCTCTCAAAAATCTGCGTCTCTTTTACATTTCTAATTTGAATTAAATTTTCTTTGTTGTCCCTTTGAACTGCTACACGGCATTAAACACTTAATTATGCCCTCTCTGAATTATTTAAATACTTAATTCTACTTCACTCATTTCAATCATTTGTTTTATCAGAACCTTATTCTTAATTTAGATTTTTTTTTTTTTTACTCTTTCTCTCTCGCTCTTTGTCGACTGTCAAAATGTGGAGCTTTAGGGTAAATTCCCAGCAGCTAATTCAAATTATAACATGTTACTTAACATGACACAAAAGAGGAAACCGCTGTTTTAAATCAGGTGACAAAAGCAGCACTTGAAATGGTGATGTCTCAATTATGTTTCTAATAAACTCGTCATTTCAGGGGGGAAGTTCAGCTCAGGATCTCGTGCACTGAAGCATCCAAATCAAACAGAGGTAGTTATAACATAAGGGAACTTTAACACAAAAAAACTTGGCATTGAATATCATATTCCGTCCTGTTTTGTTTCAGAACATTTAATGAAGTCAAAAGTATGCAGTTTTCTGAAGATAATATTCAAACTTTTGTGGCAGAGCAGTCGAAATGGAAGTTGTAGTTTTCTATATCAACTCTCTGATCTTTATCTGGCTTCCCTGAAGAAACAATCACTGTCCTCTCAACTAGTTTGGAGCGGCAGATTTTGAATTAGATCTGTTCCTTTGAAGGGATTAATGTTCCCAGTCCTCTCCCACGGCTTTACACACAGTCATGAGGGAAAGGGGGAGTCCTGCTGGGCTGCACTGGAGCCATGTTAAACTACAAAACTGGCTACAGGAGTGGTGTAGTCACAGTGTTGACTGATAAAAAAACTAGTGGAGATTAACCTTGTTTACATCGAGTTGTGGCAGCAGTGGGCGATGAAGTTTATTGTGTAGAGCATATAAAAATATACAGAAGGTCACTGCTTTGGATCCTGAGCCACGTTGTATTAAATCTGCCGTTTAAAAGAGAGTGAGTCCTTTTTTATAAGTTACACCTGGAAAATCATCTCACAGAGGTCACATTAAAAATATCTGCAAACTCTGAATGTGTTTTTCACAGTCTGGAAATATTTGTAACCACTTTTTAATGATGCACAGTTTATAACTAAGTGCTTTATTCTCTTGTGCTTTTATATGTAATTTATTCAATGTAATGTCTTTTCTTTTATCTGGACCCTCGGCCCCTAAGTTCTGATTTATTGATAAATAGTAAATACATCATTAAACAGTGCTTTATAAATCAGTTATAAGCTACTAATAACAACAACTTTGGTTGCCATGTTGTGAAAAATCCCTTTTACTGAGGTTTATCCTCCTCCAGTACAACAAGACAAACAGTATTGTCTATTAATGTTTTTAAAGCATCAGTAGGATTATTTTTGGGGGAAAAACTGCAGACTTAATGACTTATTAAGGGCGAAACATGAGCATCTATTACTATGTTATGCCAACATTTATAACCAAATTATTACCAGACAGAAATGATTAACAACAGGATTTTTTAAAATCACATCCTAGAAACTCAACACTTCCTCATATTATTAAGGGATTTAGAACGATCTATAAAGCATCTGTAAATGACTTATTAACCATTTATAAAGCCGTTAGTTACAACTTGTGAATTGCCCTGTATTGGTCTACATGTATTCACTTTGCGCATTTTGGTATTAAAGAATTTTGACACAAAGGAGCTCTAAACAAAGATAATTATAAAATGACCCAAATGTTTATAAAGCTGTATGAAGTTTTGCATTGCATGGCTGTGAAAACATAAAACCTTGCAGGTTTCTCACTTATCAATAAGCATCTAAGTCTGCAGTATGTTAAAAAGTCATTAATAGTTTTTTCTATACAAATCCATCTTACATTTGCAACCTCAGAGTCGTTCATAAGATTACTTACAACTGATTTATAAAGCACTGCAAAAACATTAAGTAGTTATTAAGATGCCAGGTACTACTTAAGAAAAATTAATAAAAAGATGACTTATCAAAATAGAATTTTAGTGTGAATTGTTCTGCTGCTGTACTTTGCATTTTAAAGTAAAGGACCTTAAAAACAGATGAAGAGGATTATTAAATGACGGAATACTCTGCTAACCAGCCGTTACAGACTAAATTACCCAACAAACGTCACTGTAATAAACATTTTTACAGTCGACTCCAAAAGTTTGTATGTGTGCAGAAAAGCGCTGTCAGTTAGTTTTTTGCTTCCAGGTTTAAATGTCAGATAAATGTCAAATATAGTAATCTTCCCTCCTCTGTCAAACCAGACAACTGTTAAAGTAAAGGGAGAAATCCACCCTAAAACAGAACCATGGTTCATTTTCTATGATCCTGAACAGCAGCACTGATTCAGGACATTAAAACAGCAGATATTAATTCTGATTTAGGGTGGATTTTCACTTAAATCAGCTTTACATGTGAGCTGTCATGCTACGCAAAGGAAAAAATTCAGACATATGTGACAACTGCATGAATTTTGTGAACCATCAGAATTACCAAATTATTGATACCTTCCTTTGAGATTCTCGGTTCAGCCTTAAATGCAAGTTCTTACATTTTAATGAATCTCAATGGGACTCCAGCTGGGGGATGGATTTGGCTGAGCAGGACTTTGATATAGTTTGTAAGAAATTCATGACTGTGTGCTCGACACAATGTCCAGTCCCCGAGGTAATTTACTTGCTCCAAACCTTCATCGTCTTTTGGCCATGCCGCAAGTTTTACAGGGTCACCTCAGCAGTGGTTTGGCTAAAAGACATTTCTCCTGCGGCATTTGATGGGAAAATTAACTTGGAGGAACCCCCGCTGCAACAGTTTTCTGCCTGTAGACTCAAAGGTTTGAACATGGAATCAGTCTGTACCATCCGTGTATTTCATACAGTACTTTAAAGCTTAAAGCAGAGAGTCGATCAACAGGAATACTGTTAAGAGAAGGAGACGTGTATGAAGCTGCATTTAGCAGAATATCTAAAAAAGATATGTGGTTACAGGAAACAAAACTCACAGTGGTTGTATCTAAAGGGCAGGAACCTGAAGTGCATGAAAGTTGGAAGAAAAAACATAAATCAGTTTTTGGTGTTCTGCACTTTTGGCTCAAATTCCGATTTCAATCAGCAATCTAAACTTCCTGTGTTTCAAACCAAAATGACACATTTTCACAAGTTCAACAAGTGAAGACGAAGAAAAACACCAATAGTGAAAAGTCTGTGGTTTAAACATTTATTTGACTCATATAAAATGTCAATTTACTATAAATAAATATACATTTACAACAGATATACGAAGTGTGTTGATGCTGAGTTTGTTTTGGTTCGGGTCCGGTTGAAAGACGAAGAAGGCATTCTGCAGAAAGGAGATAAAAACCTGCATTGGCATTCATTATGCAGCACACTCTCATTATATTTCCATTCATAACATTTTATCTGAATGATACACTACTTATTGTATTGACCCCAAAAGGATCTGAGAAAGTAGAGCTGCATGTGATCTTGACATTTTGAGCGGGCTGACAGAGAGAGCTGTGGATTTGACAGAGTCAGGGGGCAATGCCACAACACGAACCCTTTTTAACTTTCCATATTCTCTGGACAGCTGGAGAGAAAACAGGTTCCACATCTGTCTCATGCGAGAGATATCAGAGAGGATGAGGGTGGGGGTGGTGGTGAGGGTGCATGTGTGAGAGTGAGAGTGAGTTTGAGTGTGTGGGAGAGAGAGAGAGAGGGGGGAGAGGGAGAAATGCTCGAGGCTACTGGGTACTTGAGCCGCTATAATGGTGTCTCGTATGAGAAAACATCTGTGAATTTCCTCAGTGATCTACAACAATGTATAACTCAGAGCAGTCACTCAGCAGACCTTTGAAGTTGCTGTCTGACAGAAAGCTGCCATTGTTCGCAGCCCCCAACACACAGAAACTCCAACTTTGGTCTCACTAATTTTCCCTGCAATGCGATACAACTCTTTTTTCTTTCTCTCTCTCTCTTCCGAGCCCATGAAGCTCGGGGATCTCTGCATATTCAAGAGCAAAGAGCAAAGCCTTGGCAATGTGCAGGATTGGCCCGGGGTCACGTAAGGCGGGACAGGTCATCTTACCTTCCCTCAGCCCACCCTGGATGTGTTAATCCAGCCCTAAAGAGGGAAACTCTCCCCCTCTATGACGATGTACAAACTCACAGCTTGCAGTGCTCTTCCAGGAATTATTACTCAAATCATCCCTCGTCACCGTGTTTATACCGTCAATACACGAACATAACGATCCTCAGATATTCAGATGCTGTCAGCTTTTTAAAATAGATGGTTTATGTTTTTATTATACTTGCATATCTAGATATTCTTTCATTTTAGTGATTACTTTCAAGGTATTGTTGCTTGTGAACACATTAGAAGAGCAGCTACAAGCGTCTCGCATCTTACGCCACACAATGATGTAATTGTGGGAAATTTTAAATATATGTAATCTGTGAATGTTTCAACCAAACACGACAAATTGTTGGAAAAAGGAGGAAACTTCAAGAGCACTCGGGAGGCCCGGGCCTCTGCCAGGACCAAGCCCTCTCTTGTAATGTTGTAAGTAATGTATGCATGTGTCCTGTGATTCACATCCGCTCTGACCTGTAATGGGTTTTTCTTTGGCCCATTCAGGCCAGTACTTTTTATGTTATCCTGCTGACAGACAACAAACAAACCAACCAGCCAGTGAACAAACCAAACCGAAAACATAACTCCTTGGTAGAGGTAATAATAACACCAACACAAGTAGGGCCGCAAATATTTGCAAAATGCTATTTGTGAACATTTGATCATCCAGGTTTGAAGAGTCCATGTTGTAGTGGGGTGTCGTAATAACTTGTATACATTTTAGTACATATTTATTTAAAGGGGGTGCATGCGACATTCAGGACATTAATATAGCAGTAAACAAATATCTGTAAAGATATCAGGAAGTAATGGTCTCTCTGTTCCTTGTTGTTTACCGGTTCGGCTGTGTGTACACGAATTAAAAAGTGACATAAAGGGTTGAGAATGAGAGTTGTGTAGAGATAATCTGCTCAGACTCTAAACGATTATAGAAAATGTTTTCGAGACAAAAGTTACGTTTGGAGAAACAAACACAAGAGAGTAAAATAAACTGGAAAACTGACCTTTATCTCAACAATATGATACAATATGTAAACAGTAAGGAAGAAATATGGGCTAATTGTATTTAGTTCGACTGAGGATTATGGAGGTAATTATTATTTTGGCATCAATATTCTCATTTTCATTGAATAATTATAGTGTCATTTCTGTGTGAGGATCTCTATCAAACTTCAGTCTGTAAAATAGTTTGTAGGCCGGGAATCTAGATCACCAAAATACTTAATTCAGAATGGTATTTTTGACACATATTTTACCCGTAACAAATATTAAACCCTGAAATTCAGATATTGTACTAATTGTACTGGAATCTGTAACCCACCATGTTCCTGAACAAGTACTGTGCACTCATTTAGCTCGCTAAAGTATCAATAATGACAAAGAAATAAATAAATATTATAATACGACAGTGGGGTCTCCATGGACAGCTATACAAATAATAGAAATCTATATTTTGAGTCACACTGGATGTTATTTTTTTTCTGATCTCCATCAGAAGGTCGTCTGGTTGAACACCAGGTGATTCGTCCCGGCTCCTCCTGGCAGTGGCAAAAAGACAAGCTTTCTGTAATGCATCCCAAACTGAAACAAGGCCGTGGTAATTCTCACACTGTTACTCGTCCAGCGTTTATTCAATGGCAGCTGGTCCCACCATCTGGGAAAGCAGCACCGGGGCAAAACAAAACAGGTTACACCTTTGGCCATGCCAAGTCTGCGAGTGCCCCACTCCGTCTACAAACTGAGAGAGGCTAATCACAATTTCACGCTCTGATTTGTCAAATCCCATTCCAGCACCGGAGGCACTAAGAAAAGTTTTAAGTCAATAAATTCCACGGCGTACAGGATAACAGCTTTTTATTTTTCCTATTTAACCCTCTTCTAGTTTGCCTTTACACAAGGAAGCAGTCCCATTTCCTGTTTTTTTGCAAATGAAAGGGGAGCTGTAATTGTGACCCAAACATTTGGTCACCACCAGGATCAGCAGCCAGGAACAAACTCTCCTCATGCATGCATTTTATATTCATGCAAATGTTGACAACAAAACAGTGCATAAAGCGCCCTCAACAAACTGCAGGTGTGAGGAAGCTGAAACAAAAGCCACTGTAACCCTAATGGCATCCCTTGTCATTAAGAGACCTTTGATGTATGTACTCAACAGACTCTTTTATCTCTTCTTCCTCTATGCCTCTTTACTCTCTCTGTCGCTACCCGGCTCAACCAGTTTCTTTATTAATGCCGTCTTTAGGGAATGTTCTTTTGCTCAGAGCCCTCAACACACATCTGACATCTGGTTATGTATGTTGCTTTCTTTGGCACCAATCATTAGCCAGCAAAGAGCGTCACAATGCTAAGATTGTAGCTATTCTAGGTGTCTGTCCGGCCCGTCCTTGAAATTGGTGGGAACAAAAACTATCACAAAACAAGACTTGCCATTAATTCCCTGCTTATAAAACTGTGGTATGCAATCTTAATATAGTGTGATATATTCTACTGTGGTAAAAAATCTGACACATCTGGATATCAAAAGCACGTAAACTGCATTAAAACAGTATTTGAAAAGGCTGCACATGAAATACTGGTATTCAAACTCTCCCTTTGAACTCAAAGGATATAGAAACAGGACAATGTTGGCCTAATCGTGTTCCCTCTTTGAAGTGAGACATCACTATTAGGTGAAAAGGTAAGTATGCTTCTTTAGAAAATAAAAGCTTTTCATCATTTGTTAGGGCTGCAGCTCGAGCGATTTTCATAAAGGTGGTTTAAAACTTTGGATAACAGTGTTTGGGGCTGCCGCTGATGTAGCTTTAATGAAAGTGCGGCGCATGTAGCAAATAGCTAAAATGGCAAGAATAACACCAGCAGCAACGTTAGCCACATTAAAGGAGTCCTCTCTGGCACACCAGATGTTGTCAGATTTAATGAGGAAAAACAAGAGGGAGCTGGATTTACGCAGACGTATTAAAGAAAACACAGGTGTCAGGCCTCCACGCCGACTTGCATCTGCCCCTCTGTGGACCCGCAAGACGACCAGGAGTCCAAGCAAACACAGAAGCTCTGGTTCATTAGGTCACAACATCTTTCACGAGAGTGACGACAGTATTTCATAACATTTGCCTTTTGCCACACATAATCAGCTAACCAAGGTAATTACGAGCACACCTCCGCTCACCTCCTCTCATATGCTAAAGCAGGCAATCAGCCAGGGAGTTAATTTGGCAGAGAAAAACAGGGGAAGAAACACCCACTCTGGAACCATTTGTCACCACAGTCCAACCTTGTTATTCA
The DNA here is from genome assembly GCA_903364295.1 of Serranus cabrilla. Taxonomy (NCBI): domain Eukaryota; kingdom Metazoa; phylum Chordata; class Actinopteri; order Perciformes; family Serranidae; genus Serranus; species Serranus cabrilla. Next base: position 333,177 of record CAFUXE010000889.1, on the reverse strand, counting down.
AACTAGCAAGCCTATTTGAAATTCCTCTCCGTGGTAAAACAGGGCCAAAATAATCAAGGGAGCATGATCACACTTAATTGATTCAGTGTACTTTTAAGATGCACTACAGGGTGCTGGGGTGACCTATTTCAGACTGCTCTTCAGAGGAACCAACTATCCCAGCAAGGGAGTAATGCACAACGAGGATTTTAATTATTGCAGGATCTGTGGCTACGACCGGAGGTGCAGTGCTTCTGAACTAACTGTGACACCACATTATAACACTGCCAGTGGTCCGGGGCATTACTCTTTGATTTTTTCAGTAGAGTTATATATGACAATAGATTGAATATAAGACGAGGACTTTATCATCGATGCAGCTTAATTATGTGAGTTAATTTGGTCTCTGTTGAGAAATGGCTGTTCACAGATCACTGGCACCGAATCTCAAACAACAACAGGATTTATTGACATGAAAAAGAGAAATATACTGTTTGTAGATTAATATTTCAAACTGGTGCTTTTGTGAGTTTCATTTCTTCATGCAATCCATGTAGTGGCTACACATATACTTACATACTGTACTTAACAATTAGGGGTGTGATGACACACTAGTGTTAATGATAACTGTGATATAACATTTGAAATTAAATATTAATATCATGCTAATAATACACATCATGTAACATAGCAGCATGTAGTTATGGTAACCGACCCTCTCTGCCTCCCTGCATTTGTATTTTGAGGCTAATTTATTTGCCAAAAAAAGAAGAAACACAAAATATACAAAGGTGAAGACGAATTTGACTCATTTGCATTTTTTTTGTTATTTTGGATTTTCTAAAGATATTGCATTAATATTATAGTGTGAATTCTCTGGCGACAATAATAATGTAGTACAAATCTGATATTTTGACAATTTTGGGCACTACTTGATTCTTTCCATTTCATAAACGTCACTACAATTAAGAGGGAAAATCTTGTTTTATTTTTGACTCAACTACACTAGTTCCTCTGCAGATGAATTTGTTATATACATACCTCTGTGATGACCCTATAAAATACAATGCACTGTTACACGGTAAACTACACAACAGTATAAAGGGTGGCATTTTTTCTTCAGAGGACTTTGTACATTGTCTGCTAGCGCTGTTGTAAAATGAATGCAGGACTTAAAGCATCTAAATACTTCTTTGTTGGAAATGATCTATCCTACTTTCTCAAAGTCCAAGCTGATGTCTAAAGTCTTGTTTTGTCAGCGCAAAACACCAAAGATATGCAGTTAAATATGATACAAAACAGAGAAAAACAGGCGATATCCATATTTAAGAGGCTGAAAACAGCATTTTCTCCCATTTTTGCATGAAAAATGAGTTCAACGCTTAATTGATTATCATAGTAATTGGCGCTTATTTTTCCGTCAACTAATCGATTAGGCGACTAATCGTTGCAGCTTTACAAGAGTTGTGTGACAGTTTGGATTAAGCACAAGACCGCTACACGTGTCGTGGCTGTTCAACACAACAAACAGCACAGTTATGGTTGGAAAATGACAGGGTTAAAACCACAGCGTTGCCAAAACCAGTGGACTCTAAACCAAGCATCATCTGAAGGAGTCATGAAGAGAAATGCCTCATATGCACATGGTTCAAAAAGAAGAAACGACACATTTGACCAGCGTCTCAACACGAGTCTGACCCTCACAGAACCGAGCGGTGGGATTTGATGAACACTTCTGGTCTCTTTAAACCCACCAGGATTCGCGTGAACCTGAACCTAAGTGAAGCCGCTATCTTAGTCTCGCTATCTAGGCAGAGCTCTAATGTTTTCCCCGCTGAGTGTAAGGAGGGTGAGATCCTCAGTCATACCACCCTACTCTTCCTATTAAGATCAAAATCTCCTCTCAGGCCCTCGGGTGTCAACAAAGGGAGATGCAGTAAATGATATGCAAATTGAAAAGAAAAAAAAAAAAGCTCTACAAATCAACTCGCCAGCCCTGTATTTCCGACACTTCACATCTTAAAAGAAAATTCCTGCATTTAGGGTGAAATTCAAAGTGAGGTCTAGCTCTGCCTCTGTGAGGCTATGTGTGGTGATTCCAGCACTCAGACAGCACAAAGCCCTCCAACTACAGGCGGCTCGCTGTGGGAGAACTCGTGGGGAGAGTTTTAGGTTTCAGAAGGATTTGTCTCTGGATCCGTCTTAGACAATAGACATAATGCTCAGAAATAGGTAGATTTTACCAAGTCAGGTTAACAGCACTGAGTTTAAACAGAAGCACACTCTCTGCAAGATAAGGAGCTCCTGAGAGTAAATGTGGAGCGCTGCTGAAGTGAATCCAGATTAGTCAACTGACAGGAAATAACTGATGATCCTTTCAGTTTTAAGAAACAAACTGTCATTTATTTAGATTAAAACACCAAACATATGCTGGTTCATGCTTTTAAATATTAGATCTAAGGATTTGTTTGCTTTTCTTCAGTTTAGGTCATTATTAATGTAATATTGTGGAATATTTGGTCAATCACACGGTCAAAACAAGCAGATATAATACAATGTTGTATGGCTTTTTTAGTAGTTTAAACAAAAGTAGCAGCAAAACAGCAGTAATAGCAGCGTAATGTTTAAAAAGTGAGGTGAGATTGAGTACAACCTTAAGATAAATAAAAGGCACTAGTTAAATTCAATTAACACATGTAAAAATTCAGAGGGTGAATGTTATGAATATTAATAAAGAGAAGCCAACTCACATCATCTGACGTTAAAACTGCAAAAGGATGCTCAGCCTTTATGTGTTTCTTTGTGACTTTGCAAAATGTTGTTTTTTTTAATTAATGAGACCTCCCCTCCCCACTGCACCTCATGATGATGTTTCCTTTGTGTTACATGTCATTAATTCATTACCTCTAGGGAGGTTACATGTATGTTTCCTGTTCTGTTTGGTTTGTTTGTTTGTCAGCAGGATTATGGAAAAACTACTGGTCTGATTTTCGTGAAACTTGGAGGAAGGGTGAAGCATGGGCCAAGGAGGAACCGGTTAAAATCTGTAGCAGATCAGAATGACGACGCAAATTATTTTTCACATTCATTAACATTTCGAGAGAAGCCAGTTGTGCTGCATTCATGGGATGTCAGAATAATCAGAAAGATTAGTTCCTGACTGGGACGACTTGAATGTCCCCTTTAAGTTAAAATAATAACATATTGTTATTCTTATTTAAAGCAGGTTTTAAGACCCTGAAAATCCTCTTAAAAATCAACAAACACCATAATAATATTACAAGATTTCTGCACATTGAGAGGCACAATGGCAGCACAGGACTAGAAAATAGTTTGTTTTCCATCTCTAACTAAAACCAAGCATTGTGGATATAAAAGCTGTGTTGAAACTGAACACTGTGGTTGCTCACTGCACAATGCTTACAGGAAACTGTTGTAATAATGCTCCTGATGAGTAAGTCTTTCCTGGGAATCCTTTCCGACCACTTTGGATTAACGGCTGAGGGCGATGCCTGTACAGGTCGCTTATTCTGCACTGCTGCTACTTGCTCCACATACCACAGCACATCCAACACTGAGGATGTTCTTTGGAGTGTCTGTCTACATGTCTGGTGCGTCTGTCTTACCGGTTGACATGGTTGTAAGGCTCAGCTCTGACTGACGAGAGGCCCACTAGAACGGGTGGGAGGGGGGGGCCGTCGCGTACTCTTCCTCAGGGATTGACTCCACCGCTGACAGTAATTTGTAGTACTCATCCTCTCCATCCAGCACTTTGATTTGACTGTGATGGGAAAGAAGAGCAGAAAGTGGTGAGAAGTAACTGGGATACAGATCAGGCTTGATGTGAAAAACCCGACATTTAGAACAAAAACAATATTTGCAGATGCAGCGATGAGCCGCATTTCTTTAAGTATACTGAGCTGAACCAGGATGTCATTTATAGTACAAATACAAGTCAGACCTTCAACAATTAAAATTAGCATGCTGACAAAGCCTTAATATGTAACCCCCCTCTCTAATGACGCAGAGCAACTGCTCATAAAAAGCCTGTTATTTTCGGCTCTCCATTTACATTATAAGAAAACAACTCCATTTCTGGATTCTCCTATTCCACAAAGGGCCTGCTCTGTTTAGAGTTGCTGTAAGTAGGAAAGCAGTTATTTACCCAAGTTTTCTCGGCTTCCTCTTGCTCCCCTGGTAATCCAGAGTTCTCTGAGGAAAGGGCCAAGAGCACACAGTCAAAAGATGAGCAGAGAGTCATTAATTTTTAATTCAAAGTGATTTTGTGTTGAATGCGAGCAGATGCTGATAATATCAGAAGTCACAGCATAATTTTTTCTGATCAAAGGGCTCAAGTGAGTCTGATGAAGCATGCATCTTGCTCAGCTTTGATAAACCACATCAATTATTCACCGTGAAGGCAGACATCCTGACATGAAAGCAACAGATAAAGAGCATAAGCACATGTTCAAGACAAGAGGCAGAGAAGCGTGGGGGTGGGGCTCCAGGGTCTGGCACAGGTAGGTTTAATTGTATTATCATGTGGAACCAAAGTCAGACAAAGGCCTTTATCGGCACTTTGAACTCACATTTAGCTGGTTGTAGTACAGGCTGTCTTCAGGGCTGTTGAGCAGCTTGGGCTGCTGGCCCCGCCGGCGAGGAGTTCTCTGCTGCAGCTTCATCACTGGACCTGCAACAGAGGAAAAATGAGGGCAGTGATCCAACCAAGCAAAACAACAACAACCACCGACATGATACTGATGGTGATGACAGCAGCGGGAAACAGATTCTGCCCTCCACTTTTTAATTCTGCACCCCTGTGTGACAAAGTGGCAGAAACACATTTTAGATTTATGTCGGTTTAGGTTTAAAATTATGTAATTTCATCGATGAGCTGACTCAATAACAGCTTAACATTACATGAATCCACACATACAAACCACATCGAATTATATCTCTTCTCACAGGTGCACAGCACACTCAAGTTCAATTTGCTAAATAGCTACAATGGAGGAGGCAGAGGTGAGAGTGTGGTGGGAGGTATTAGTCTAAGCGGCAGCCTCCGGGGCTGAAAAGTGAAGCCAGCGCTGAAGGAACAAAAACTGCAGTACCGCCACTGGCCACTTGAGACTGGCTTCAAAAACGAGTCAATCCTCACTGAGTTCCATGTTAGAAATTAAAAAGTTTACAACCTGGTAAAAAAAACTGTGAGGGTGAGGAATTATTAGATAACTCATCAGTTACATTGAGGCTTTAATTAATGCATAATTAAGGGTGAAGCCACTTGGAGGGACAGTCACTATCACAGGTGGTGTGTTTCAACAAACAGGCTTCGTTCAGCTCGCCCACACCAAAAAGGTATGAGTTATAATACTAATACAATAATATTGTGTGGATATGTAATCATAAAATGTGTTGAATATTTTTGTATTTTTGAGTCTGAGACATATACATATACATATACACATTAACATATATGATTTTAGGCAATATACTGGTAGAAGGTATGAGGTGAGAGCAGATAAGAGGGTCAGGAAATAAAATGCATGATGGTACATCAAAGGGGCTCAGCCTTGGCTACTACAGAGAGACAATATGAAAATACTATGACTGTGCATTTAAATCTTCTTTTTTGACAAGGCAATGTATATTTAGTTATTGTGCAAATTTGCATTTCCATTTGTTTGTTAAAATGTGTTGGTGAAAGCAGTTTCTCATAACATTTTTAACAAATAAAAGGTGATGGTGAAATGTCCCCGGCCTCCACAGTGTAAATGACATCTAAGCTTAATAATAGGTGAGACAATGTAAGACGGAAAGTATTTCTTTTCAATGCAAACAATTGTCTGAGTGAGGACTTAAACATTTATCTGTATCTTGTAATTGAAGAAGTAGTTAGTGCTGTGGTGGGAGGCGTTAATGAGGAAGGTTGTGGGGAGTTGTTTCGTGTGGCTATTTTCGTCTTTTACAAACTGCAGCTTTTCTGCTGAAGACAGTTTTCTGGAATAGATGCACTGAAGTACAGCCTACAATTAGCCACATCCAATATTGTTGGTTTGGAACTAATTATCTGCCAATAAACAAGATCAGGGTCAAGTAGTAGGTTTCACTGTATTTCAACTGAAATTAGGCAAGATGTCAAAATAAAACACAGGCATGAAAAAGAATCCAAAATAAAGGGAAGAGGCCAGTTTGGTTGGTATGCAGGTTCTTGTCGTCTTTGAACAGAGCCGAGCTCCCTGTTTCCTCCTGTTTCCAGTCGTTATGCTAAGCTAAGGTGAGCGCACCTGCTGCCAGCTGCCAACTCTGTACAGAAATGAGATTGGTGTCAAGCTCCTCATCTAACTCTCAGCAAGAAAGCAAAGGAGCTTTCTTCAAAGGCTGAGGCCACCTGAATCCAAACTATGTTTTTTTTTCCACACGGGCCTTGTAATGCCTGGCTGCACAGATTGTAATGGTGGGACCACGTCAGTGTTTTCAAGTCTCAAGAAAGTCTCAAGTCCTTGCACTCAAGTCAAAAGTTCATAGTCAAGTCCTAACACACTTACTACACAATAATCTAATGACATTTAATAGTAATAATTAAAAGTAAAAAAAAAAGTAAAAAATATATTCATGAATGATTTTTGTATTTATTGGTTCTTCCATATTTTCTCTTGCGACATGATTGGAAACTGTCAGACTGGTTTAAACAAAGTGGATCTGTAGTATTAGGTGTTGATTACCTTGGAATGAATACTGTTAACGTTACTTGACTCAGAAGATGAAGGAAAATAAACAGATTAATGGAAATTTTCTTTAAAGTATATTTAAGACAAGAGACTCAATCCATGTGAAGTCATGAGTCATTGTTGGTAAAGTCCTAGACCCGTTTCTTTGAGTCTCATGTCATCAGATGTGTGACTCAAGTCTTCACCTCCTGCAGGTAGTTTGAGCTTAAAGGAAATTTGTGTCTGAGATGTTCCTGCCACCCTGATGTAAATTGATTTGTGGTGATTTGGATTAATTGATCCCTAAAAGTGAAGGAACATCCATTAGCCGGCCTGTAAAAAGTACATTTCCACTATTCACACTTGAACAAAGACCTGATTAAAAACCCTACGCTGACTCAGCAGATCTACTCTAGATGTAGAAGTTCACTCTCCTGCTCCCTCCTGAAACCAAAGACACAAATGTGAGCTGCGTCTAATCTGTTTAACATAGTAAGAACTAATTAAAGATTCCCGCCCATTGAATAACTTCTATGCTCTCTGCTGCTTGTCTTCCAGCAGATGACCGAATCTCTGGCAGCGTTACGTTGTTTTCCCTGATTGTTCAAAACAGTGAATAATAATTAACACTGAAGAATTAATTATTCAATGCACCACAGAAATGTTACTGACAACTTAGGAAAGATAACGAGCTGAGTGATTACCTGATTATTCAAACACAAGACAGAAATGAAGGGTTATCACATTCTTCCACTGAAGCACAGCCAGGGTATCAAAATTTATAGGTTGCAAAAGTGTGTTTTAAAGCTCAGACACCTTTACAAGGAAGCATCTATATTTAATGTCAGATAACGTTTCATCTTCTTTGCCTACGTTTCGGGTGAGACAGGACATTTCTTCATCATCTCTTGCTACCTCGGCTTCTCTACCTTGACTAAAGCTGCATTTGCTTTTTCCATCTTAACACTACTTTGTACTCACTTTGAACAGACCTCATCACATCTCAATCCTATACATCAAAGAGCAAGCCCCCCCCCTTCACCCCCCTGTATTTCCTCGGCTTTCTTGATGTTATTCAAACCAGCGCCGGTTTACTAAAGTCACACTTTGTAAATGCCCAGAAAGTTCCTGTCAGTTCTGAGATATTAGCTAACTTTTACCGTGAATCTTATCTATCCGTGCCTCAGAGGTGCTAACCGTCCACTGTGTGAATCCTTGTCACCCCTGAGTATTAGAGGATATTTGGATAGATCTCATGCAAAGAGGAAAACAGCTGTGTGTGTTTCCTCTAAACAAGCAGCTTGGTTTGGCAAAAACACTGACATTTAAATATGAAATGTATATAAATTGCACCACATAACTGCATGTACATGACATGTTGGCTTGAAAATAAAATAAACCAGCACAAATAAAATGTTTGCACCTTACATTGTAGTTAAACAATGTCTGTATGTAGGACATTGTTCTGCTAATGATGCAGAAATGGATCTGATGAGCGAATGTTTTATTCCCCTGAAATTGCATCAAAGCGCTCAATCACAGATAATGAATCCTAACGTCCTTGAATGTAGTTTAAAAACTCAATCGTATTGTAAAAAAGACTGCATACTCTGGTTTACAACAAACATATGTTTTGTCTTAACATAAAAGCAACTCTTCAAAAAAAGTGATGCACTGACACTGTTTTCTAATGCCCACCACAAACTGACATCATCTTCAGCCTGACACATTTACTGGACCTTTTCGACAATAATGACAAATGAAAATTTTAATGGCTATCATTTAAAAAAAAGAATGGCTTGGTTTGTGCAGCATTTCCCATGTTACATTAGTGACGATTCTCGCTGGCCAATCAGTGGTTTGCAGTGTTTTAACTCCACCTTCCTGTATCGGCTCAGGTCGCAAGGAACCTCGACCAAGATGATACCTACTAAAAGTACTATTCACAACTGTGTTAATGGAAAGCTAAAAATTCTGTTTTATACCTGGAAAGAGGGAGCATGTTCAATCGGCAAGTGCTAAAACCTTAATTCTAACGAGCCTTCTAACTAACAGATAAGAATGAAGCCAAAGTGGCAAAAACCACAGTTCCATGAACGGCCACTTGAGGCTGGCTCCAAAAGCCAATCCACATAAAACCCACTGTTAAAATGAACTAACAGCAAAAATAGTCATGTTTACAGCCTGTTCCAAAAAATATTTTTGGTCTTTATAGCTGATTTCCCCATTCATGAAAACTGATGGGTGGTGAATTTTTGTATAACTCAGTTGTTTAAATTATGTTAAGGCTTAAATTAAGGCATAAATCAGGCACTGCCAAGATGGTGACGGCTGAAGCTACCACACTGAGATTATTATACAATCTTAAACTAAGACGGTGAACATAGAGTTTTATGATGTTAAGCAATGATATGCATCACTTCATTCAGATGAATTTGTGATTGTGGTTGGTGCAATCATAATTTGAAAATATTAAAAAAAGCAAAGGACTGCAATTACTTTTCCAAAAAAAAAAATATAATTGCATCTTGGTTGACAAAATCCTGATACATGTTTTCCTCTCGTGGCTCAGCTGCTGGATCTCCCGCTGCAGATCTGGAGCCTGAAACACGACACATGGGGGTTGAGCATCACCATTTATCCATTCTGACCTGCAGCGATTAGAGCGTGTAGCAGATCAGAGGATGGGTCAGAACTCCCATCTCTGTGCCTCTGTTTGGGAAATCACTGCCATTTGATCCAGGCCAGCCCCAGAGGAATGCTGCTCCTGCAGATATATTACAGGCAAGGAGGCTGCCAAACTGGCCTCTGGCGGGGGAGCGCGGCTTGGACATGGGCAGGCAGAGCTGGGAAGGGGTCAGTCAGTGGCTCACACCGGGGGTTTGCTAAATGATCGTGGGTAATGTCTGCTGTTTGGGGTGGGGAGTAATAATGGTCGACTGGGAATACAGAGGCAGCGCGGTTCATACAATATTGATTTCTCCGTATCAAAAGAAAGCCAAGCAGAGTTTGCTCTTCTCGGTGAGAAACTTACATATTGTACATGTTTGCTTCTTGAGATAAAAAGGGCTGGAATTCTTTTTGAGATAGGTATTTCTTTCATTTTCAAAGAGCAGCAGATGACTCGTATTACATCTCTAAATACCACTTTGAAATCCCTTGAAAATCAGAATGCTCCTCAGAAACAACATAAAAGAGCTGCTAAAAGGGATTTTTAGTGGAATAAATTAGAGATGTATCGATTTACTCCCCAAATCACGTGCTGCAATCACCTGACTTCTCCCAGACCACAGAGAACCACTTGGGCTTTGTTTATTCAGATGGAGGGAGCAGAGGCACCAAAAGGCATGGATTATAAGGAAAAATCATCAGCAGGGGCCTTTGATGTCTAAATGAGGCATGTGCAACCCAGACCCCTCTCTTTACCTCACAACCGCCTCTTCTCACACACACGCACGGGTGCATAAACCCAGACACATGCATCCGTGCGCACTAACACAGACATTACTCCTCAGTTGCAAACAAAGACTCCAAACAGATATCTAGAGTCCAAGAGCATTTCCAGAACTCCTCAAGGTTCCTGAGATTTATTACCGCTCTCGTCATTTCGGACATCTATACTTAAATAGCAAGTCATGTGCTTTAAATTATAAGACAAACTGGTCAAGTCCTGCCGATAATGCTAAAAAAAAAAAAAGAAAGACTAGTTCCTGCATCTGTTTTCACTAATGCAAGCAGAGGATGTTGTTACTTACAACCAATTTTTCACACTGAAATCAATCATTTCCACTGACAGCAGATTTGGAACTTTGACTCCTAAAGAAATGTTTGTGTGGAGGGAAAATCTCTGAACTTTGTGGAAGTCGATCATTTGTCACAGACATAATACATGTAATTTATAACTGTGACCTAGCAGGACGAGCAAAAAGTAAGTGGTGAGGAGGGAGACATGAATGACAAGGAAAACAGGCCTAAATAGATTAAATATGCAAATGAGTGGCGTTAAGCTTTCTCACTCTCTCTCTCTCTGATCAGTGCTCTCTGTTGGAATTTTATTAGATAAAATTCAACTATAAGACGATATTTTGTTTTTGTGTTTGGAAAAACTTTGCCAAACTACATCAAATGAGTCAATCCACATATGCGAAATTACAGAGAACTTGGAGTATCATTTTCCACCTAGATTTTACGTCTGAGGAGATTATTCTGTTGGAATTGTGATGATGAGTAGTTTGGAAGTACATCCTGTTAACTACTCCCACTGACATTAAGAGGATTACGTAGGTAGCGTCAGACAGAGGCAACTCCTTCCGTTAAGTTGAGTCTTTCCTATCCCTTCCAAATCTCTGCTGCCGCTACGTCGAGCCTGTAATTTGCCTAAAACTGAAGGCATCCGGTTGAGACGCTGCGATATGTGGAGACAGACAGATCAATCAAAAGGCTGAGAGACAGCGAGAGGGTGGGAGCGTATTTGTCTAGAGAACATGGAGAGGGTGGATCATTTGTCTGGCAGATGCATGTTGATATGGGGATGTTGCTGCTGCTTTGAAGGTGGTGGTGTGGTGGTGGTGGTGGTGGTGGTGGGTTGTGGAGCAGCACCTGGTGGCTGCAAACCTTGTGGGAGGACATGTGGGAAGACGTTTAAGAGCTGAGGGAGGGAGTGAGAAGAGAGGAAAGTGAGATGTACTGGTGGGTGTGGGTTTGACCTCAGTGTGGGTAAAACAGCGTCTACATTTCCAATGAGCTCTCCCAGCTGCAGCTATAAAGCCCAGAGAGAGCTCAGGGCTACAAACTAAATCAATTCTTATTGACTGTACCATGTTATGCACCAAGGGGACATAACCAGAACCAATAAGTCAACATGAACTTCAACTATTCTTCGCACCCTTTTCATTTCTCTCTTCTCTCATCCCTTCAAACGACCAGGTTAACTATCTTCCGAGGCGCAGAGGTAATTGGTCTCTGTGTTGTGGCTCTACTTTATCGCTGTCTCTCTCTTGACATGTATGTTTACCACAACTATAATCTTCAAAAAGCCTGTTAACATAAGTAGCTCAGCTTTCATAAACCATAAAGTCAGCTCTGACTGATCCTCAGCACCATCCTGTTTACCACGCTGAGGAGCATAAGCAGCACTCTGATCATATCTGCTGCTTGCTAGCAAAGGCTTTCTCTCTGCACACGCCTCTGTGACTCATTTCCAAACATGTTGCATTAATATTCAGGTTCGGGAGACAGGTGACGAGAGGTGACATCGTCTTGAGCGCGCAGCTTACATGACTTCACTGTGTATGTGTAACTTTTTCACTGACAAAACACGGGAAATCAAAGGTTGGTGCAGGCAGACATCTGAGAGCGCCTGGAGTACAAAGTGCTTTAATGCTGTCTTTCCACCATAAAATGCAACACTGCGGGTATTTTGCTAAAGAGTGAGAATAGCTGCCTGCCTGATGTCAGATATACAGTAAAAACAGGCAGATATTCAGTGTTGGGGGGTAGTGAAGTAAATGTAATTAAATGTGTGGTTTAGTGGTAGTTCAACTGCATTCATATATGCCTAGTGGTTCACATGTTGTGTCTTACTAACTACTAAAATTACAGGCAATTTTCACCACAAAAGGTTGCTGTGGTGGTTTGCTCATACACTGCAGTCACCACCACACACTGGACCTTTCACCTTTGTGCAGTGCATGTGCAAAAAAGTAAGCATTGCTCAGTGCTCACACAGCGACAGCATCATCACGGATAACCTGCCTGAATTTACTCACATATGTTCAGAGTCTGTGCATGATATTTCAAAAGTTAGCTGGATAATTAGGTAATCCTGGTTATTCCTCCAACTGGACTCTAGTTTCATCTGTCTGACTGATGGACGTTGTATTACAGAATGTAAAGCTTAAATTCTTTGCACATTTCCATGTAAAGTGACTTTTTGTTTGTATATATGTTATTGTTATTTCGGAGCACTTTTTCTGGGTACCAAACTAGATTTCTAATTAAGGTAGCTTTGCTGTAATTCTACTCTTTCCAGTGTGAAGTAGCTTGTAAAACTATGCATTTAAGGTAGCTTCCCCTACACGGCATACATCCAAATCATCTCACTCTCTAATCTCCTTTGTTTAATATATATTAAAGAAAAAATGGGCCGAGTGAAACCCTAGGCTTTGTTAAATCACTTAGAAAAGACCCAACGTCCGTCAAACACATTGAGGGGTTCCAGGTCACGCCCCGGTGTTTTGGCATTAATGGGAGCAGAGTGTGTGCGTGTGTCTGGAGGGGTGGGGTAATTCGATTTCCATGGCTAATTTTCTGTTTTTCTCCACTGGTGTCCTGAAACACTCCAGGTTGAGCTCCAGCCCGACAGAACCGACGAGATCACCAGAGGCGACAGCAGGATGAGACACAGGAAGGAGCCTGGTCTCCAAACATCTGGCAGGGCAAGGCTTCCATGACTCGCTCAACCTCGGGATGAAAAAAAAGGGCCCTCAGATCTGCAGGGATCAAAGTGTGCCCTGGGTGCCTGAGCCACCGTGGCCTCCCTCAACATATTCAAATGGGGTTTCCTGAAAGAAGCCGGAGCCACAAGCAGACCTTGGAACATAAACGAGGCAGGCAAAGGGGCGACGATGAATACCTGAAAATCTGTGTGCTCTCCACACAAAATAAGCCCGTGGCAGGAGAGGAAGAGGATTTTCTTTCTGTCAGGGCATTTAAATAGAATATAACTGAACTGTCAGATATGAAATGTTATTCATGTGCCCAAGGCTAATTTACTCAGTGCAGATTCAATTTACCTAATAACAAAAAGAAGTCTGGGAGTGTTTGACTTACTGCAATAAATGATGCCAGTGAAACTAAACCTGAAAAGTTTTAGGTTGCATTAAATTAGTGGTTGGCGACCTGGAGGTCAAGACCCCCCACTGCGTCCCACGATCACTGGAAAAAAGAGTCCTTAACGTCTTATGTTCTTAAAACAAGTGTAACGATTTTCTCTTGCATTGGGAAGATTTCTGCTTTTTCCCCAATGTAAATTAATTTGTATTAGTATTTTAGAAAATCAAGTTACTATTTCTAGATTCATGTGAAGTTACCTGATTTCCTTTCTTGTTTGAAGAGACTAATTTCTAGAAAATTAGCGTTAAAACAGATTTAAACTCTATTTAATTCTAGACTAAGATTTTTACCACTTATGATCAAAGAGATATAATAAAACATCACAAAATTAGGTAGATTTTTTAGGTTACATTCATGATACCTTCACCTCTTGGTGCCTCAAAATAAATATAATAACCAAAGAGGTAGCAAACAGCCTGAAAGGTGAGGAATCAGTGCATTATAGAGCACAAATTAGATTGTTGTGCTGCTGTGCTAATGGTTTAAACGCTCCATGTTATACAGCAATGAAATCATCTAAATCCTGTTTATTTGAGCTAGTTTTAAGATGAGACGGATCCTAAGTGCAAAGGAATGTGACTTTTACACATCGAATGAAACATCCTACATCCTAATCTGAAGCTGGATGAAACTACAAAGAAAATAATAAAAACAAGGAGATTGTTTAGCTGTTATTTCAAACTCTGTGAGTGAAAGCTCCGGTGGTGCAGGACAAAACAACTTTTGAGTAAAATACCCTCATGCTGGCATTTACTGCAACGTTTTCCTCCATAATCACTCTGACATTATAAATTCATCAAACACCACCTCCCTTCAGCAGCAGTGATGCCTGGGAGCGGGGGTCACCTGTATGCAGCATTACCGAATTAGCCGCTATCTAACCCAGACCTGCTGTGGCGTGCTGACACTAATCCCGGGCCCGCTGGAGAGCCCTGTCTGTGTTACATTATCATGTCTAATCCCCGTAATCTCCCAGCCGCACCGCTAAACGCTATTTCACCTCCGTCTCTTACCTCATAGCCCTCTAATAACATTAATGAAGGGCCGGGCCCCCATTACCCAGACTACCCCAGTGGTGGGCTGGGTGACGGCCGTAATCGGAGGCCCCCTGCACAGCCACCCACTCAGCCTTCCAGGCAGCGGGAATTAATGTAATTCATCGCCTGGGGCAAAAAGCAAACCAAACATATGTTCAACAAATCAGGGTTTGTGTATTTTCTTGTCACCGTTACTGTGCAGGTCTATTAGAGTCATTGATGAGATCCTTAGTGAAGGGCTCGCCGCGCGGCAGAATGAAAGCTTTGAAGTGCTCATGCCACTTCCAAAGCCCCCCCACTTGCCACGAGACGTTTATGATGAGCTGACCTGGGTTATTAAAATACCGCAGAAATGATCACCCATAATGCTCCTCTCTTTTTGCTGTCAACAAAGAATGGCAGCAGAGGATTGGCTGGGATGAAAGGTTGAAAGGGGCCCCGTATTAAAAATGGCACTTTATCCATTAAGGCGGGATTTCTGCTGTCTCTTTGTGTAATTACCTGCACCCGCCAGCTCTGTGCTCGGGCTTACCTTGTTTACACTGCATGTCTCGCAGTCTAGCTGTCTCCCTGCAAGGCTTCGTTACACTGTCTTCTGCTCTGCCTTTGTCTCTCTTGATGTCTTTCACTTGTCTGTCTCGGCTGTCGAGGCCAACCTTGAAAGAGGAGGCGTAAAAAACACACCCAGAAGAGCAATGTCAATGAAAACAGCAGATAAATAGACACAAGTTAAAGCAAGCGCCGTAATGTGTTTTCTTTTTTTTTTTTTCAATTTAGTCATGTAGACACTGTATTAATTTATTTACAATTTACAATTTGGCACTCATATAACTCAAACCCATTAATGTGCTTTGCAATGTTAATCAAATGCTAATGCAATTGCATATCCCCCTTTACTAGCCCTACCTCCTAGCAAACAGCACCACACTGACTTAATTGTGAGGGTGAAAAACAGCTCATACAGACTTCCTCTCATATTTAATTTTATCTTTGAATAAAAGAGCTATAGGAAAGTATTAATCTGCTTAACATTTCTAAGTACATCCTCCAAAGGATTTTGCTTTTTTAATCTTACATATGCTCAGCAGAGTTACTGGCAAAAACTGTACATTTTCCTCATTTCATCCTTTCAACATCAAATGGTGAGCAGCAAAAATTGGATCAGACTTCAAAGACTGTGATGTGCTCCAAGTCACGGAGTGGCTCTTCTATTTCACATATTGAATCCGAGCAGGATATCAAAGTGCTACCAAAGAACCTCAGGTCTTTACTAAAAAAGGGGTCTAACATCTGTAGAAAGAGGAGCGCAAAGACAAATCACCTCAGGGAAGAGCGAGCATTTATTCTCAGCCGTGAATTTCCAGCCTTTTGATTCTCTCGTTCCCGTACCACCCTGTCTTCTCCGCTGAGATGAAGGTTGGAGCAAGAGAACTCTTTTGTCTCAAGGACTCAAAAAATTCCCAAAGAATAATCTGGGTTAAAGCTGCTTTGTAGGGGAGCAGCATTTTACATACACGGCTAAAGTCAGGCATAAGAAAATGCTCGTTGATATTCGGTTACTTACATTTTCTCTGTGTATGTGATCCGTGTGTGCCTCTTTGCTCTGAGACCTGTGAAAGGAAGACACATTTTTCACTGAAATGAACATAAACACAAATTGTAAGTATCTGGTTATAACAAAGTAACACCAATCTGAGAATCTGAATTGTTTTTGTCTCCTTGTTTAATGGCAAAAAACATCTCTGGCTTATGATTATGCAATTTGCAGAGAGCGAGGCAGAGACATGTTTCTGTGTGTGATCATGCATGTTGCATTATTTAAAAAAACAAACATCAAATGAGACAACATCTGCAAACACAATGCTGCATGCCAGTCGCAGTCATGCTCCGAGTCTAGAAAAACAAAATCTCATCCAGTTTGGACTTGGTGATGCAACTGGAGGCTCTGTTATTTGGATGCAAACACTGAATTCATGCGTGGCAGAGAGGAGGGATATCAAAAGGGAAAAGAACAGCATGTAGGTGAGAACATAGATCTTACAGGAGGAAAATGGGCCAGATCATGTCAAAATAAATCTATATGGAGAGATTCCAACACTGATTAAACAGAATTGTTAAGTGGAGGTTTGAAGTTTTTCTCACCAAGGAATATGATTGTAAACACGGAGAGAAAAATCCCAGATGACGCTCCGCTTGGTTTGAGTATACAACAAGCATAACATTTTCAGATGTGTAAATCTGGTATTTTGGAGTCTGAGGCTTGAGAAAGAGAAGCACAGCGTTGACCAAAAGTCACCCAAGATTTAAACGAGATTTCTTACAAACACGACTTGGTTTAAGATAAGAACTGACTGCAACACACACGTTTGTGTGTTATTTAGAGCTGGACGATGTGACAGTTTATATCGTCCAAACATTATAGAAACGTGTGTGAATGTGTGTATTTGGATACGTGAACATGGGAGCAAAGTTAACAATAGATGCTTTATTTTTTTTAAGTATACAAAATAGGCTTCGCCATGTGGTTATTTTAGATACATTTATTTATTGAATTACCAGAAAACATGCTATATCGCTAAAAAAAATATTATTACAGAGATATGAAATGACCTTTATAAGGAAAAGAGATTTTGGCCATATCGTTCAGTCGGACACATATTTGTCAACATGTCCTCCAAACCGTACGACCACATCAGTTATTTGTTCAACCCTTTAACACGACCCACAGCAGAAGAGCAACACGCCCTCATACCTGAACATAACGGTCGCCATTTTAAACATGTGGTTAATAATTTATGTAAAAATGTGACATACTATGCATTGAAATTAAATTAAATTACATCCTGTGTGTGACTTAAAATAGCAACGCTGACTGCTGGTTTTACTCATGGACGCATCCACGATCCCTCCCGCCCGCACTAAGTGAACCATGTCATTCTTTATACTCTGTATGTTCACATGTCCTATTAACTTCGGCCACTAGAGGACGCCACCAAATGAAATACATAAATATGGGTCGTAATAAGCTGCAGTACAAATATATATGGGGTTATTTTTTTAGGGGGCGGACTAACATTTTCTTTTAAGGAGCTTCCGTCTCATACTTTTCCTTTTATAAACATTTTTAGTACATATTCTCAAACCTTACTTTAGGGAATTCGTAATAACTGATATGTGTGAGTTGTGGTGTAGAGAAAAGTTAAACACAGAGCAAAAAGCCGCCATGGACACCACGTGTGCTGCTGTTCCATCGGTGGCTGCTCTCCTGCTTAGCACATACTTTCTTAATGACTGGCCTGCCCATATGCTGAATAAACACAAAGTCTTCAGCTCGTACATCTGGAGACCAGTGCAGCGCCCAACCCCATTTGTGGTCAGACAAGTGTGCTATCTTGGTGGAAAGATATTTATTACGTTTATAAAACTGAAAGAGGTGGTGCTCGGGGAGGAGCTTTCTCTTCTGCTTGAAACAACAGTACATTACAGTGCAAGAGCAGCCCGTCCAGCAGAGCTAAACATGAGTGGCAGGTATGTGCGACCTCTTGCTCAATAAGCCGTCTCATTTTAGGTCATATTTGAAGCCTATTGTCCGCGCTGCAAGAAGAAACAATAAGGACAAAACAAAATCAAAGCGCAGGAAAACATTCTTTCAATGAGAACAGACCCTGAAGGACAAGAGGCTCACCCCGTGTGCTCCTCCTTGGTGGTCTTTCCTCCAGCCTCAGGGTGACATATGTGCCCCTTGGGTGCACGGTCCCGACGCACCCGATGGCCCCTGTAAGCTGCACAGGATATGAATGTCAGGCAGAAAACATTTTCATGCTCCTGTGATGCATCTAAACAACAGAGTCCACTGTTGATCAAATGCAACATTTGCAATTAACACAATTCACAACAATTAATCGAAGCACTAAAACAGCCTGTGAAATGTGTTTATCATTCTTATGAGAAGTGTTGTGCAGCAGTGGGAAAACACTGTGTGATTATCGAGACACACTGGGCTCAGATGGATGGTAAACGGAGCCTGCTGACTAACTCCGTCAACGGGCTTTGTGTTTTTCTTGTAAAATTATATGCGCAGGAAAATAAAGCTCAAGTACATTGTTGAGCCATGGTTCTATTTTGCATGGTCTAATCTGATCGATGGTGAGCATGTCCCCCAGGCCCCGCTGAGATCTGAGAAGCCACCAGGCTCATACATTTGAAAGGCATCTGTTTATTTTCAGAATGCAAATGCAGCCCACCTCAAAGGCTATAAGCTGCAGAGAACACACAATGTGAATGTGCTGGAGTGCTCCGCCGGGGGGCTGAGGCCCCACTTATGTCAGGTTCAGGTCCCCCCTCCCCTGAACCCCAGCGGCCACACACAAACACACTTCTCTAAAGAGAAAGACAGCGACGGCAGAGAGGCTTTTCTCACACCAAAACCATGTTTACCCATTCTGCAGCGATATTTACAAGGGTTTTAATGGAGGACATTTACACAAGGTGTGCAGGCGACTGAGATGCTCCATGTGCCAGATGAGGGCAGCCCTTAGGAGAGCCGGGGGAAACAATGCCAGATCTCCTCCCCCTGCCCTCCTCTCTCCTGCCCCTTTTGGCACCCTCCCTTGTCCTCCAGTGAGAGGCTCCAAGGAGGGGGGGGGGGGGGGG
>CAFUXE010000889.1:213137-308211 GCA_903364295.1 Serranus cabrilla | reverse complement strand
AGCTTTTGTCCACCTGGCATTTCACCTCACTACATTTGCTGTGTCTGCTATTTTCTGAGCTTTGCGCCCAAAGGGTGATGCCCATAAACCCATAAAATAAAAAGAAAAAAGAAAATATACAGGCAGAGAGCTCATAAGACTTCTGCTACTGGTGTTGTCCCATTGACCAGGTAATAGTACATCATACAACCCTACTTCAATAAATGTGAACTAACTATGAAAAATTGGGAAACAGTTAGTTTGTGTCAACACAACAAACAAATTGAGCAGAAAAGTTTCTAACATTTTCAAACTATTGGTTGTTGTCAGCATAAAACAGAGAGCACCTACACGGAAATACGAGGCCACAGTTTGTCTCCTCATGTTGGTGGTTTCTTCTGGGTGACGCATCATCTCCATGGTGTCCACCTGCACACAAACATCCACAGTGAACACGCTGCATTGATAAACAGGCCAGACTCAGACTAAAAGCAGCAGATTAGAGTAAGATGCTGTTTGTTTGCAACCTGACATCCTCTGTAGGCTCTGTAGAGATAAAGGTATTATTACAGCAGGTCTCCTTCCTCTAAATGGGCCAGTTGGGGATACACAGCTGTACTAACTGTGCCGTCTGTATAACATAGCCCCATAAACACTTAAAGCTAACAATCTAGAGAATAATTCTGCACTGCTGTGGGGCATGGGAAAATTGCAGAGCATTCTGAGTAATGAGACCAGCCGTCACCAAGCAGACAGTCATCCCGACGACGACGGATTAACGAGGACACAATATAAGCTTTCTAATGGCCTCCGCAGTTCATGGCTTCATCAAAATTAATGATGCAATAGATATTTTATGGTAAGTCTACGTAGCAAAGTGCATATCTTAATTCTTTATTCCATCCTACTGCAGAGAGAGAAAGGTACGTCAAACGTTCTCCGAGTTACATGAAGAGAGGAATCGAAAGCTTTGACACTTTGCTGTTTTGAAAGCAGATCACACAGAAACCGTTATCGAGGACTCACTTCCACTATTCTAACAACCATCACACTACTTTAATCTGGCCGTACTGGTAACTTTTTCTAAGTGTCAGTTTCTGTCAACTTTTCCCCAACTCTGATTGAGAACATGACGGCATACATTTTACATCAGTCACATTAAGAAGCCCTTTCTTGTTCGAGAATAACAGAGTAGGTGCTGAGGGGAAGTTCAGCAAAGTTTCTCCACAGTGTTCTTGGCCTGTGTTTGTGCCCCACATTAAGGATTTCTATAATCTCAAAAGATGCATCACAGAGCATTTGTTTACATTAACAACGCAGAATTGGCTGCGTGGAAAGAAAATACTTCAAAAGAAATGATTTACATTTTCCACAGGCAGACTGTGATTGATGTCAGAGGAGTGTCCCCGCACACAATCCAAAGTTAGTGAAACACAGTTAAAGCTTCAGCTTGGATTACAATGATGATCTGCTGATTTCAGCGAATTATGTATTTTCAAAGACTGTTTGCAATTTGGTACTTGTCTATGATTCAGACACATATTTAGACTTAAACTATTTCAACAGAAGTCTTACCTTCAATAGGTATTTGGGAGACTGAGAGTACAGCATGTCGGCGAATAACATGCAAATAAAGGAAGAGAGAAGTGTACAGACAAGAGGCTGAAATTCACCTTTAAGGGGTTTTACATTGTAAATCATAATGCTTAATTTATTAGTCATTATTTTCTGTTTTTTTTTTTTTTTACAAAAGCCTACTAAAAATAATTCCACAATGGACAATCCTTCAAGTACAAGATAAAACAGACCTTTACTGTTACTTATAAACCTTAAAACTTATTGACCATAAAATGTCTTTTAAATCAACCCTGTAGATGCCTCATTAAGGATATAAACTATAAAAGTATGATACTTATAAGTATACAACACTAAAATATAAAAAGGATAAACATTACGAAATAAATTCTGTATATACACAGAATAAAAGGATTAAGTGTCTAGTACTGCAGCTTAGTTATCTTAATAGACATTATGATTTGACTAAATGTTTCCCCTTAAATAAAGTAAAATAAACACAGTGAAAGGAAACTATAGGAGTTCGAGTCAGAGTGAGAAAGACAGTCAGAAAGCCCTGCTGTCAAGAAACTTTCTGGCTAACCTTCTAACTGCTGAAACAGTGGTGTGTGTGTGTGATGCCATAAAAAAGCACTCAAGGAAACTCTGCATGAAGTGTGAGTGATGACTGATAAAGAATTATAGATGTTACGGTTAAATTTTTTCCTTCCTGATGCCTAAACTTGCAGATCCACTGACACAGAGTGTTAAAACATTTCTATTTATTTTAAACGCCGGTATACTACTCACCTTGTATTAATGTGATATTACTGTTATATTATTGTAAATCCTTTTGTAAAACATGAACAACTGCATACACAGAATGAACGCCATGGGACTTTCTTTGACTATATACCTAAATCTAGGAAAAACAATGGCTTTCTTAAATTGTTAAAGTGCAGCGTCAATTGAGTAAAATATTAGTACAGTAACAGCATAAAACAGAAAGTCAGAAACATCATTGATTTCGGATGCAGTGAAGTTTTTTTCTAAAACTGATAATAGAAGCTAACGTTTGAGCCACTTCGCTTCTCTGTCATCTCTGTTCAGAGCTGCAGATGCTCAGTACTGATTGGGCAGGAAGTACGGATCAGGCAGCGAGTGACACAAGCTGCTGTTGTTCCTGTGTAGCTAAAAATATGATATTGTGATATCGGATCGGTGTGTAGCTTAACATACTCGCCATTACAAATTTTAGCACTTTAGTTTGTATTGGGGGCATTTCCAATACTTCTATTGCTATCGGAGCCACTCTGTTCACAAAATGAATGCAAACATTTTGCGCATACTTTTAGTAGATCCTTTGAGTGTTGCTACACGAAGGATTATTGTAGAATATTAGACTCATTAAACTACCCTGGCCTCATCGAAGTACGTTTTTCCACAATACTTTACTGCCCATTAACAAGAAAACAACAATAGTTAGTTAGTCTGAAAACTACTTTTATGCTGTAGACACCGAATGCCAGATGGCGATGCTGCATCACCACAAGCAAGACAGCAAACATAACAGGGTAGTCAATTAATGTGGCTATGCTTCACAGCACAAATTTTACTGGGTTTCTTATGGTGCAATGCCTGTGAGCAACAAATAAAAAAACATTATGTTCTCAGATGTGATGATTTGTGCTACAGGAGCCTCACCTTGGTGCGTCCTGAGCTGAGCTGCGGCGGCAGAGATCTGGAGGCAGCGGTGACCCGAGCTCTGGACGTCGCCAGATTTCCTGTTAAAACCAAACCAAGAAAATAGTTGTAAGATTTATTTAAAGCTTAAAAAACAGCTATGTGAAATAAAGGGAAGACATTACTATTAAGAGCGAACCGTCAAACAATAAGGTACAGTAAACACTTTGGGGTTATATTCTTTTTTTCACATAATAATACAGGGGGAAAAAGTGAACAGCTTCACAACTATGTTAACATTAGTGTTCATACTGCAGCAAAGTATAAAAGACAGTTCAGAGGGAGCCTAAATCTGAGCTGAATCCCATGGACTCAGGAGTGCAGCTGCATGCACAGCAGTCCAACAGCCCCACACACAGCGGAAAGGATATGAACATAGCATATGCAAGACAGTCTGAACATTTCAAAGTTTCTGCACAAGATGTCCAAATGTTTTCTCTGGCTATATCTTCAGAGGCTAAACTGTGATTAATAGCAGTGAAAGAAGCCTTTGAAGCAGGATTGGTGACATCAAAGTCCTAATCCATGGGTGGCAGGATTTTTATAATGAGTGGGAAGTATCTTAACACATTTCAAAGGGTTTACTCCATGAATAAACAATAGCTGCACAGATGTGCCACACACACCTTTAGAAAAATACGTCTGCAGACACAGGAGGCAGCATTACCCAAGCAGCCGTGTATGGCAAGGAGGAAAACCTTTGTAAGTTTTTTAAGATAAAGCTGAAGTGACAGGCCAACAATTGTTCTAGATTTTCTACCGCACACAGCCGAACTTCTAAAATGCAAATACGCAGTCGGCTTCTGCTATATGATTTCAAGACTCACGTCAGTTGTTGAGGACATGGTCTGACAACGAGCCAAGAACTTAAACACTGGATCAGCGCCTGCCTTTCTCAGAGGACTCTGCACTATCAAGTGTGTATTAGAAGCATCAATCAAACACTGGAGAGATCAAAATCAATTTATGATGGATTAATTAACAGCCAGACCACTTCTAACTTTAGACAAAGAACGTCCTACTTGTGCCAAAGGTTTAAAAGTGAGCCAAAGCAATGTGGCGTCTCGTGGGACAAACGCACACAAATATGTGCACAAACGCACACACAAACACGCACACACTGCTGTAGTCAAAACAAGCCAAAACATATGATGTGAGAGAACTTCAAAAGGACTCAAACAGTCTTTTAAGCTAGTGATGATACTGCTTTTAGCATTTGACAGTTATCTGTTCATTTTTATTTATTTATTGACTCATTTATTCCACCATTAATACATTTTGCATTCGGTAAACAAACTAAAATCAAGATATTCTGTCACATTAAAATATGCACTTTTATATGTGTTAATAATGTGCTTGAAAGAGTATCCACAGGTTCTAAATCTCAACCTAAAAATAGAAGAAAGGAAAGTGTAAAATATGATAACATGGAAATGTGAGCAGTTAATTGCTCATTATGAACACATGTTTGTGAGAGGGCCTTGTGTTTGGGATCACGGAGACAGATTTTACATCCTCAAACGCCCCTTCGGCACAATCAACACAAAAAAAATACACACAAAAAAAGTATGATCTTTGAGAACAGGAGCCGTTAAACTGTGTCGGGTATATTACCAGCACACAGGCAGGGAGGGCCCCGCTCCAATTAGCCCAGAGTAAAGCTGGATGGATTAATTGGAGTGGGTCTTGTGCAAATGAAGTGCGCTCTCTCCTCTCCCCATTAGTGCTGCTGGGCCAGATCATCTGAGCACATTTGTCATGATGAATTAGCGGCTGCGAGTGGAACGGGCTCATGGAGTGTCACTGTGCTTTCACGCCTCTCACTTCCATGACACCATCAAGGGGAGATGAAGGGGCTGCGCCGCGATGAGAGAAACTATGACAGTTGTACCTAAGCCTTGCAAATGGACACTCACTGCTTTCTTCATGTATTCCTCGGCGGGTCGTATTAATTCATTCTTCTGGCGGGTTTCATTCCCCCCTCCTGACTAGATGATTAGAGCATGGGTTAATAGTCAGTATCCTCAAAGATTTCCGTCTCCTGAGACATGAAACCAAGGGAACACCTGTGATGTCCGGCCTGAAAGAAGACCTTCTAATTTAGATACAGTGGGGAACTTGTCTAATGATGTGGATTATAATTATTCAAACACAGAGACGAGCGAGAAAAAGGGAAGACTTGTTCTTTGACAGCGGAAGAAGGCCACATATGTTTTTAGTTATAGCTTGAGGCGGTTTTTACTTTTGTCAGTGCACTTAAAAAGACATATGGTGAAAATAAACGACAAGAAAAGAGCAATATTAAAGCTTAATAATTAAAAGAGGAGCAGGTGAGGGGAATATTTCCCATCAGGTCATTCAGTCTTGAGAAACAGGCGGTGGAGGAGCGTCCCACTGATCGTTTCTGCTTCACGCATGTTGCTCTTGGCATGGACTTCCAGGACAAACACAGAGTGAGGCAGAGCAGTGTGTGGGGAGGGGGGCGGGGGGTGGGGGGGCAGAAAGAGAAAAAGCCTTCCTTGGCATCTGTGCGTTCACTTTGAAAATTAAGCCCAGCAAGAATCCTGTAGGAAAAAAAAAGCTCAAGCTGGCAGTTGTATTGGGGTTCTATTGACAAGAATAGTCAATGTGCTTGGGATTAAAAAGCAATCCCGCGTTCAATATGACACCTCCCTACATGCTTTTATGAGTGCCAGTGTGCGCCTTGTACTTCAGAAGCTGTGGATCGAGCTGTCGACACGGGGGACAATCAAAGTTGTAAGAGAGAGCAGCCTTCCCGAGCTGAGTGAGCAGAGGCTTGCTGGATATCTCCGCCGCTCTCCCGCTCTCTTTTTGAAAACATGTGATCTAGAAACTCAAGTCAGCAACCAAGCAAATGAGATTAAAGCACCCATAACCCTCCGCCACCCTCCCCACCCTCCATAACCACCACCGTTTATGCCTAGAGATGGCTCCGGGGGCTGTTGATTTAAATGCCATCCACTACTGTCAGAGCAGATCAATCATAAAAAGCATGGTGTAATTGGCTTTTAGTGACACAACACAGTGTTGCATTTATCAAAGGATGTTGTACCATGTGACTTAGGAGAGCTGGCTCCTTGCTATTGATGTGAGGGGCCGTCAAAAATCCCACTGCTGACTCAAAACATTCTCCAATACCACGATTAGGGGAGAAATTGAACAAAAGTATTACTTGGCGAGTGTCTCCTTTGGTAGCAAGAGTGTGTGGAAGTCTAGTGAAAGACTGTGGTGTCTGCCCACTGGGATGAAAAAAGACTTCTACTGGGAGAGAACAAAGAGCCAAATGTGTCATATCGCTGGGAGAGGCCTGTCATTTCCACACAGGAGGATCTCCTAACATGAAGGGAGACGCAGAGGACGGCAGAGCTGCAACTGTGGCTTCATGTGAAGACGTAAAAGCAATGTAAATTGTTCAATACACATGATGGGCTTGAACTTATAACCCCTGATGTCTCACAGGAGAATTCTCCAGTATGAGCTTGTTTTGTTAACTCACCCGGAGGAACAATCGTAAAATGTGAACAAGAAATCTTGTAACTCAACAAAAAAAGTACGACCTGAGATTGTGGTTATTGGTCAGCATCAGGGGACGTAAAATAGACAGTGTGGCTGCGTTGGGGCCTGTGGGGCCTGTGGGGTGAGGGGGCCCGTGGAGAGAACAGAGAGTGGGCCCCTGAGAGTGATTCAGACTGCCACCTCTGAATATGCCTGTGTTCAAAGAACTGTATGTGGGTGGGTGGGGGCAGGGGGGCATATAATAAAGTTATACGCTTTTTCTACATAAATTAGCCCAAAAAATCCTATAAATAAATGATATAAAAATGACTAATTTAAATGAATAATTTCTTTGGTATTTTTTTCATACACAGAGATGCAGTGATGACTGCTGGGTGATATGTATGTTTATATTATATAATGTGAAATCTCCTTTGGATCATGTGAAGAGACGACATGATCTACAGGAGCCAGTTTTCTACCTTTACTCAAGTAAAAGAACCAATATCACAACATTAAAAAATGCTGTTACATCTAGAATATTCAGCGCAAAAATATCAGTTTTATATCATTATGTTTCATGTTAATGAATTTTTCATTACTGATATATTGCTGTGTAAATTCATGATTCAATTACTTTATATGCTGTTTGGTGGTCCATCATATCTTATACCAACAACATGTAAAATATTCATCTACAAAGTAAAAAGTACAGAAATGTACAACCACTGTATACAGTAAAGCCACATCAGTTTAATGAGACAGATTTAAGTCATGCTTGTCTGCTTTTTATGGCTTTAGGAGGGTTTTTCAAAACACAGATTAACCCTCACAAGAGCAGCATAAATACATATAATTCCAGGGAGGGTTTTTCAGCTCGATAATTTTATTTTTTTTCTGAGATAGCTGGAAAGATGTGACATCCAGGCACTGCAGAAAGTTATTTTAGAGAAGAGGAAATAATATGTTCCAGGTGTAAAATATTTACTGCTTCATGCATACATGCAGCAGTAAATCAGACTTTTAAGTGATATATATTTCTGTCTACAGCTCTACAGCTCATTTTGCCACTGCTTAAGCTTAATCGCATGAATATTTCAAGCGCTCAGCTGGTCTTCGTACTAATAATTCAAAATGACAACAAACTGAAGCAGTGTAGTGCAGGACTGGCTCCGACCAGTGATTTCTTCCTACGTTCGCATAGCATACATTATAGATTGTTAACATCCTGGCAAAGATATAGAAAATATTTCTTAACACACCACTGTCTGTGAACTTTAACTTGTCTCAGGGCACACATCACTCTGCACATCCTCCACTTCCATTGTGCTCTGACAAAGGACTGGCAGTGGTGAGGTGCTGTGTGTGTGTGTGCAGATGTGCTATAAGCAGCAAGGCCAGGCAGCCCTGCGGCTACACACACACACACACACACACCCACAGAGACACACACTGTGACCGCGGGCTGCCCAGGCCCTGGTAGGCCCTACTGAGCCCAGCCAATTCAAACTCTGTGATCCCCCTGATCTGGGAAAGGCCCCGGCTCTGATGAATTTGTCCATGCAAATACATCCCATTTCCTCTGACAAAACACCACCACATGTCCAAGCCTCAAGGACCTACATTCTGCAGGGCTCAAGTGGCCTCACTATTCACCGCCTGGGAGCTTTTTACTTTCTGGGGCCCTCCTAGTTTCCTACTGTTCTCCAAACATGAGCTGCATCGATACTCAGACCATCACATCCTCAATGTCCTGTGTGAAAGGAATAAGCAGTCTACTGTAATGTTACATTAACATGGACTGTGTGGCGGTTTTAACAAAATATAACACAAAGGGAAAATGATGTGGTTTAGAAGAATTGTTTCACTGCACTGTTTGATTTGTGTGCCAGCAGAAAGATTTAAAATCCCTGAATGTGTAGTTTGACAATTCAGATCCATTATTTTCCTCCCATCAGAGTCTCAGGCTGCAGGTCTACGAGGGTGTCCCCTAGTGGTGACACTGTGAGGAGGCCGACCCAGAGTGTGAAACCACCCTGGTGTAAAACAGATTTCCATCAGATCCCCCCAGATAATGGTAATTTCACAGATAACAGTGAATCTATAATGTGAAGTAAAATGCAAATTAAATCCCCTCACAAATTTTACCCTGAAGAATAGATTTATAATTTTTTTATGCTATACTGTATCTCTCTTTAAACGGCGCCACATCTTTTCCAGAATGATAAGCCAGAGCAGAGCGTTTCATAGCCTTTATCTAATGAGATGATCTGCAGTTCCACAAACTAAGAAATAAGAAAATTGGACCTCCAACTCCAAAGAAATAACAGAGAGTTCACTGCGAGCATATTGCAGTCATACTGCCTTTACATGAACATTGTTGAAGTCTAAAAAGGGTCAAACTGAACAACATAGTAACAGTTTATTTCTGCGACAAATCATCACATTTACTTGATGCACCAGTCTGAATGGCAGCACAGACAAAGTGCAGTGGAACAAAAAGCAAATAAAGAGGCTTTTAGATCTAACTGACAGTGGCAGTAAACATTATAGCACATCTTAGTATCCTTTGTGCACTGAAATGAAGTGTTCACCAAATTTGTTTTTATAGAGTGTACTCCCCTGAAGCCGTTAATTGCAGAAAGGAAGTGGCTGAAGGCTCCCTTGTGCACAACCTGCAATTGAAGTTTACAGACACATCACACAGATTTCTACTGGAGTCTCGGCTAAGGTGCCTTTTGTGAATTGAAGCTCCTTTTAATGCCGCTGGGACTGAAAGCAGGCATTTACAGGTCCCTAAAAAGGAAGTGAATCACATAATGTGGCTTAGCTGAAATAAAGTAGGAAGTGGGAATCTGATAATGTAACACATCTATTAGCATTTCAGCTAAGTCAAGTGACCAGGAGGCCTCAGCCACGGCTAATGACGAGCACATTACTCTACCTTCATTTAACCAACAGAAAAGAGGTGGGAAGAGTTGCTTTTGTGTTCTCTAAATACTGTTTCTTCATCCCCTGGGTATTTAGAAACCTTATCATAAAAATATCCCACTGCACCCACAATCTGTAGATAGCATTGAGCAGTGGGAAACCAAGAGGGACAGCTTAGTGAAAATAAAAACAGAGCGCCGCGCAGAAAGCTGAGCCTCTCAAGAGATAATGGAGACTGCAGATTTATCCGAGCACGGCACACAGAGGCTTGAAATGAAGGGGGACCAGGAGATGCCTGGGAGCCGCGTCTTTAAGAAACCCACTTACCTGAACATTTATGGAAGCAGTAGACACCAGCACAATTCATGGAGTAATACAGCCAGAACCCGGCATTGTTAACAATAGTTTGTCTCAAAGAAAAGTTTCCATTACCATTTCCATTGTGGCTAGCAGAAGAATAATGCTCCTGTTAGTGACTGAGATGTTCTATATTGCTTTATTTTTTTCATTGAGGCCTGTGTTATGGCATACCTGTTTTAGTTAAGGGGCTGGAGAACAGCTGCTGCAAAAGTTTGTTCTCTGATGTTCTCAGGACTACGACGATGTCTGCAGGAAGAGTGTCTCTGTTTTTCTCCAAAAATCCATTCACGTTGTACATTACCTGTCGAGGAGGACACAAGACAAATGCATAAACTATAAATGTTGCATTTTAGAAAGCCAATCCGTTGTTAACTCTTGCTATTTGGCTGACATAAGTAGTATTGTGTTTCTCTAATATCAATGAAATCAAGTGGTATTAGCAGCAGGCATTTTAAAAACATTTACTCTTGTTAATACAAAGTTAATCTCTTCTTACACCAGCTAACAAGCAGTTTTGTTTGTTTCACAGATTCAAAGACTCATTTAATACCTTTCCTGCATAGTGCTGAATCCCAAAACAAAGCTCCACACGCTTTGGTATCGTGAAGTACTTGCAGCGCAAATTGTCCTCAAACTTATCTGTTGGCAAGGAACAAGAAAGGCAAAAAAAGTTAAAGATACAAAAAGATGCTTTAAAGTGATAGTTTTTCTTTTTTTTTTTAAGTGGGGTTGTTTGAGTTACTTCCAAAAGCAGTATATTAACTTCAGTAGATGGCGGTCGGCACATCTCCAGTTTAGAGAAAACCTCTGACCTTTTACATTTATGTTCCTTGATTTTTGTGTATTTGAGGTCAGAGCGTGCAGTGGCAGTCTTACCCACTAAGGTCTGGTCGGTGGCCTGAGGGAAGCGGCTCTCCTCGTCCATCAGGGACAGAAGGCCCATGGGCTTCTGCAGGAACATGTCCAGGATGGGCCTGTTGTCCTCGTACTCCACCAAGCTGGCATCCACCCCCTCGCTCTGGTACTCCATCTAATTAGAACCAGTGAATGTAGAACAATCGAGTTAATGATTTCTCTAAATGACCCAATTAAACAATCTGGGCTAGATATGATTTGTGCATGTGTGGGGGGAAAAAGAGTTTCTAATCAACAAAACCAAACAGCTGCAGTCTGCTGTGTGTGTCTATTGCTGAAGTTTACAGCATAATAGAGTCTTTTACTGAATGCATAAAACAGAGCAGCTCTGAACTAACAAATAGAGCCACTTACTTATTCATAATTAATTTCACTTTGCAAATAACCCAGAGTCATATCATATTATTGCATCTATTTAATTTCGGATCAAAAAGTTGTTTTAAATATATATTTTGCTAATAAAGTGGAACCAATGGATCTAAACCGTCCTCATGTTTAAGTCATTAACTCAGAATAATCAGTTTCTGTGTACAGCGAGACTGAAGACACCAAATAAAAATCCCTTTTCCACAGAGCACCAGCCCTTCATCGGGGGCAGCTCACACTTGTTTGTAGCAGAAAAACTTTCCCAAAGGCTTGTTAAAGGCCTTATTTTCAATGATCACTGCTGTAATTGATGTGTAAGTGGAAAACGTCGCTTCCAGTTCTGGTCGTGGAAAAAGCTGGGAAACATAAATAAAGGAGCGGGGAGTATTTCAGAGTTTATGTGTGATATCCAGCCTCAATAAATTATATTATTTTTGTTTTTGGGGGGTATTCTTTAGTACAAGGATTGCTATATGTATGTAAATATAAAGCAGACTAATTTGACTTGAAATAAAATGTGCTATATGTTTAAAATTACTTTAAAAGGACTGCTTCAGAGTTAACAGACACTAAAAGGCATTATGGCAAAATGCTTCTTGATTAATGTCTCTTCATTTCCATCGAGCAAAATAAAGACTTTGCGCACTTCAAGTGTAAACAACTTCATTAAATCAATTAAGAGCATAATTTGGTGGTGCGTAACGGTATAAACAATCCTTTACACATCACAGCCCGGCTAAAAGCAAAATGTTCACATTGAGAGCTTCTCTGCCCTGATGGATGTGAAAACAAATACAAATAATATTACAATGACTGACTTCTATTAGTGTTTTAAAAGGATTTTTTATGTACAGTATTAGTGCTGAGGGGTGTTGTGTGGGTGCATTCATCACAAGCACATTGTTTAAGCATGATATTTGCACAAACATACTATATTAATAACCGCTCTTTGCACGTCAAACTCACCTGTTCGAGGGCAAATATGTGCTGGTTGAAGTAAAACTGGATCTGCTCGTTTGCAATGTTGATGCACAACTGCTCAAATGAGTTCTTCTTGAAGTTCTCAAATCCAAATATGTCCAGGATTCCCACATTCATGCCACTCTCTGCGGCACTTCAAAGGAGGAAAAAAGGGGACAAACAAACTTATTCTTCTATGTGACGGAATAAGCAAATCCCCAGCAGGCACATTAATTGATAAAACTTTAATGACAATCCAAGTTCAACCCACATACGGAGTCTGGTCTGGACGGCCTGTGAGAAATCACAAACATCAGCTTTCAGAAAGTCAGAGCTCCTAAAATGGTTTTGCTTCAGTCTCTATTGATTTAACCTCGAGTCATTTTCAATATCTGCACAAACAATACTCATTTCTACAACACGGCATGAAACCTTACCGCTGCATTTCATATTCAGAGCTGGGAGCTGCTACATTCATGATCAGTCATTACCCGCTGTATGTAGAGGTCACCTTAAGCCTGTGCTACCGAGTTGTTAATGGCAATAAGGAAACTAAAAAGATGACTGGAATGCAGACAGGAACTCTGGCTTTTGTACATCTCCGAGAGACGACTCCTTGACAGTCGACGCTCATATTTATGAAGGAATTCTTTTGGATCAATGAACAGCCTCTTTGCAGTCTCTCTGAAGTCTTTTTAATCATCTGAACATTATTTTCTCTGCACGCAACTCTGTATCAAAAATTTATTAAAACTTTTTTTTGCTCTCCTTTTGCTTGTCTTGTGCTTGCCCATTGATATTCTCCTCTGCATGTTTGCATCTACCTCTACAGACTTCCATAAAGGTCATCAGAGCTTTGCAGAAACTCTGCGTGATCGCTCGAGATAATCGAAGATGAGGGAGTAACAGTGAACATCCACACAGATCTTCATCACCAGCGCGCACTCACCAGATATTCATGTCAGGCTGCAGCAGGGAGTTGATGCGGTTCACTATCCAGCTGAAGAGGCGTCCGTACAGGGCCTTGGACATGGCGTCTCTGACATCGGCGGCCTTGTCCACGGTGTTGGTGCGGATGATGGTCTCGCCCCTGGTGACCACACACTGGGAGGTCAGCGCCTCCTGGAGCTCCTCAGGGCCGATGCTGAGGAGAGACGCAGCTGAGAGAAAAGACGAGAGTTAATCAGATTGATAATCAGGAGCTCATCTGCTTTTATCATTAGCATAAAAATAAGCCCCAGCAATCGCACTGTGGATGTCTTAGCTTCTTTACATTTTTTATGTAAATGAAAAGGGGTTCTGTGCTTTTCGATTTATTATGGTTACAACCGCTTACAGAAAATTCCCCTCATTTGCTGGGTGAGAAGATAAGATTGATTTATTGTTTATTTTGTGGCATCAAAGGCTTATATGACATCCAATATACTGTTGGCATAAAAATACCTACAACAAAAACACAAATCTTAGCACAACTTAAAAACTATAACACAGAAACCTATGATCACATTTCCTAAAAATGTCCTGAAACTGAAAATGTTAATTACCATTAATTCACTGAACTTTTTTATATACTTGCTACCTCTCTCTATATTTCTCTATACAACTTCTCATTGTGCATATTACTACCTTTCTGTTTACATTCATACTTATTATGTTTCATTTAATTCCTTATTTTAACTAGTGCTATAGAAATATGTTTAGATTGATATTTTGTTTTTACTTGTGTGATTCTCGTCTTTTTAATGCAAATTTTAAAAGCATTGTTGTTGGGAACATGAGAGCCGAATTTTCATTGCCAACAACTGCTACCATAGATGAAGAACTTGAGTTTTTAGTCTTCTCTGCAGAGACGGAGTCCATTTTACCGCAGAGTGCAGTCCTTAAATCATCACACAGGGAGGAATAAAACATAAAATATCTCCTTTTTTAAATCTCATCTAAATCACTTGACAAACTCTTTCCTCTTCAGGGAGACCATAAAACCTGCCTGTTTCTTTGGCTAAAAGAAAAGTATCACTTAGCATTACAACGCACTTTACCTAATGCCTTGTGTCTCACCGTTCTCTAAGGCCTCTGAGTTAGGCACTTCACTCTTATCAGTCTGATGTTGGGATGTGATGGAAGCAAATTCAATATTGCCGGTGTTTAAAATGGCTGAGAGAATTCTGTAAACAGAGTTGACCTCCTAAAAAAAAGAAGAAAAAATACAAATATTACAGCATTTATTTGATCTGCTCCTGCAGCCTGTATTTGAGGATTAACATACTTCTTCAGTAAAGCCGATATTCCTGAAGCACTCCTGAATGGCATCAAACTGCTCCGTGTACAGCTTGCTGGAGACAATGTCTTGCATCACTTTGCAGTGCTGGCTGTCAATATACCTGCAGATGCACATTATGACTGTCAATGTAGATGCTCCGACATGATGGAAAGGCTTGAGTATTCTGCCCTACAAAGGCAGAGAGCAGTAACTACAGAAGCTTAGCTTTAGGTTGAGCCATGGCTAACTGTCTCACAAGCTAGCTTTCCCCTTATGTAGCCCTCTTACTTTAGCTGTGTAGTTCCTGCAGAACAGGAATTGCAGCAACACACAGAATCCAGAAACTACCCAGCCGAAGTGCAGAGAGTGTCTTTTAATGTGGTTTTTGTAGCAGTTTTGTAGTTACTGCAAATTGTAAAAGCTGTTGTACAGAAATGACACATTTCTATGGCAAAATCCTTTTTTATACAATAAAAACAACAATATTTTTCCTTTGTAGGGCAGTATTATGACCAGTCAAACTGCTGTGCTAACCTGGGAGGTGTCCTGTCTGGCAGCCTGTAAGTCTTCAGCTTGTCTTGGTGGTAAAGCCCAGCGTAAATGT
This sequence comes from Serranus cabrilla, assembly GCA_903364295.1. NCBI lineage: Eukaryota > Metazoa > Chordata > Actinopteri > Perciformes > Serranidae > Serranus > Serranus cabrilla. Next base: position 293,023 of record CAFUXE010000889.1, on the reverse strand, counting down.
AATAAAATATGTGGAAGTTTTTCTCCCCTCTGTAAGAAAACAAACAGAGCAGTAAGCAGCGTGACAAAGGGAACTCCTGTCAGTCCGAGCCTGACTGAGCAGCACATACACAGCCTGTTTGATGACCCTCGACTTCTCCAGCAGGTACTCGGATATCTTGGCCCCAATAACAGCTCCAGTGGGCGTGAACTTCATCTCCAGGTATTTTCCGAAGCGGCTGGAGTTGTCGTTTATGGCTGTGCAGGCGTTTCCGAAGGCTTCTACGAGAGGGTTCACCTGTAAGATCTTCTCCCGTAGTGTCCGATTGTTGGCCTGAGACAACAACATGTTTCTTGTAAATATAATCTGGAGATTCTTGGTGTAACATATTTAACAATGACAGCGCAGCCATGCTGCTACTATACCTTTCCCAAGAAGGTAAGATGTTGAACAATCAAATGAGCGCTCTCTGTTTTCCCCGCACCGCTCTCCCCGCTGATTATGATACACTGAAACAAAAGGAAACAAAAACTATAAGCAAGGAATATTTATATTATATTATTCAAATTTAAGCAGGTTAAAGTCTGTAGAGAAGGAACTTGCTTTTTCAAGACAGACCTCACTACTATTGTCCAAAAGTAGGTACATATGCTACAAAGTCTAAAAGTATTATGGTATAATTCATTTATTATTTACAGATTTTCATGATTTTATCAGTTTTACAGTCAGCCTCCCCACTCATCAAATTGTTTTTCCGTAGGGTACCTGGTCTTTGCAGAACGTCACCATGGCCCTGTAGGCTGCATCTGCAGTGGCAAAGATGTGTGGAGGGTTGTCAGCCCGCTTCGCTCCGTGGTACAGCTTAGAGAACTAAGAAAAGGCACACGCACACAGAGCAAATTATTTTCAGTTTTAATGATTTTTACAAAAGAATATAAATATACTGATTTCAAGACTAAGACACTGTTTTGTTGTTTAAGGTCTAATTTTTCATCATGTCGATTGGGAAACCACTGGGGACATTCGTCCAACCTGAGGAGAGTAGATGCTGAGATTCTGGAAAGGATTGAGAGCGATGAGGATGTCTCCAACATAAGTATACACCTGCAGCTCATCATATCTCTTCTGGAGATGGCTGATTATCGTTTCCTAAAGAAAATCAAATTAAAGCACACATATCATCAAGAACACTGTGCCTGGGACTGATCAATATGTGATGAGGTAAACATATTAAATCTTACCTCATCTAAGAACTCCAGGTTTACCAGATCATCATCAGGACAGCTCTCTATTATGAGGGTTTTACGAGTATTGATCCGCTCGTGCCTGTATGAGGCCAAGGACATGATAATGCCTTTAGAAAGCTGTAAAGTGACCACCAAATGAGAAACAGTAGTTTGAGCGGCTCGATGTAAGACCCAGTCACTTCCAACGGTTGTGTGAAGCCCTTAAAGCTCTCCCAGGGGACACATCTCCCATTATCACAGGCTGTGATTGCACTTCATCTGTGTTTTGACCTATCACTCTGCAATGAGCCCCGGTGGGCAGAGGTCAACACAGAGCCAGCTGCCTCTAAGGGACTGTGGAGAGCCTCAGGGGACACCAGAGAGAGAGAGAGAGAGCTGTGTCTGTGAGTGCATACTGCTCCATGTGTCTATATACATGTGACTACAAAGCATGATGTTGGTGGTATTCTTCTTGTATACTTGTGTTATTGTGATCAAATCAAATGAAAAGACCAAAACCAACGCGGAATTAATTCTATAAACATGTATTGTCTGTGTAGCCAAAGCCTGATATAGTTTATTCATCTGTCAAAGCTCCAATATTGTCAAAAAAAAGCTATAACAATGAATGAGCCACACATATGTACTGTGTATCATTACAATAACATGTAGTTTATTTTAAATTAATCCCAAATAAACTATCCTGCTGCTGTAAATATCCATCAGGACCGAGTTGCACCAAGGGGGGACAAAGTGAAGCAAATGCTGTAGTCCCTTAAACCTGCACTGTCCAATCCTTTTTGGGTAATGTTTGCTAAAAACAACAACAGTATCCAACTGTTATGCTGCTTAAAAATAGATTTAAATAACATCCATTTTAAAGATTCATTTCTTTAGTAGTAAGAATTAAAATTGGGGCCAAATGCAACAGAGTCGGTAACCCAGAAAGTAGTGAAAGACAGACCAACATTTTTTAAATATTTGTCTTTTCACAGAATTTGTCTGCAATTAAGAAAATAATAGATTTACAGCAGCCTTATCCTTTAAAAGAAAGCAATTGAAAATGCATCCATACACTTCTGGTTACTTCTTAATCCCTAAAACTGCGAACATAATAAAACACCAGATATATCTATATTCTATTATAATAAATAATCAATCATATCATGAATAACAATATTCAAGCTTCAGGTTAAGATTGTTTCCTCCTCTGCCTTTGTATTCATTTTATATTCTGAATATAGTGTAAATTCAGCAGAGCAGAAATAAAGTTGCATGCTCAATATGTGGTCCCTCTAAGTCATGGAGTCCCTTTGGAGAAGGACTTGAGACCTCTAGCCTGTACCTCTCTGCTGCTTTGAAGTAAATCACACTATTCCACCTACGGCAGCTACTTTTAAGTTCTCTATGTCTTTATTCTTATCTGGAGTCATTGTGTGCTGATCTGTGGCATGAGAGACTAAACCAGACGAGCCCAGTTCTCGCCCTACAAGCTCCTAATCCCATTATCCACTTTCACTGTGGACAGGAATTCGGGATCAGGCTCAGGCACCGACTCTGCACACTCTCGGGAGTAAACAGAGCTGGCACAACATCAAGACTCTCAGTCAAGGGCAGGTTCAGCGAACTCCTTTATAATGAAGATTAAGCATTGCCAAAGTCAGTATTTCTCCAGTAAATAACAGCAGACTTTCTGCTCTGTCATTCGCTGCCATGAGAGTGCCTGGGTGAACTATTCATCATCACACATCTTAGGATAAAAGCTCATGAAAGCACTCGCTCTGTCTCTTCATATCTATAGATCTATTTATCAAAGAACTTGTATGGATGCTGTAAAGAAAATACCCCAAATTATGCCAATCAAAACCAAGCAAAAAGAAGGCAGCACAGTTGATGTCCCCAATTTTCTGACGTTCCTAAACCCAATATTTACTCCCTCCTTGTTTTAATCACACGGGTGGGAAAGTACTTTGTACTTAGGACTCCCAATCAGATGGCTGCTTCATCCACTGGCCTAAATGACGTTTATTAATCTAAGGTTAGTCAGCACAATCACTCCCTCTAAATTAGTCACACTCCCCTAACTTCTCTTTAATCACATACTGTAATGTCCATTACTGGGACTCATCATCATTTCTGAGTGTAAGAAGATGAGACCCTGCCCCCTCCTGGACAGAAAGCATATCACCACCCAGTCAGAGCCCATCTGCTGCAACAGAGATCTCTCAATGACAGCACACAAACTAAGCAACCAGCAGGGCAGCATATTATTTCTACTGCAGTTTAAGAAAGTTAAATAAAAGGGACTTACTTGGTTTTGGTTTTGCAGCCCAGCTCTTGCTGCTCCTGGATGAGAGCAGCCAACTGCTGCTGTAGTGCCACATCTTTGCCGTGGGCCTGCTTGATGAAGGGGTGCTCCAGGAGGTGGGTCACAGAAGGACGTGCTTCAAAATCCTTTATCAGACACCTTACAAATCACAAAAAAAGACGAAGCTTTGAACACCTTCAGACAGACAAAGCCTCAAACATTATCTATCCTTTTTTTCAGCCTTATATCAGAGTGAATTAAACTGCTCTGGAGAAACTGTTTGATCACCTGAACATTGCAGAAAGCTGGTTTGTCTGGATCAGTTCTGACAGACACTCACATCCAGCTGGGAGCTCCTTGTGTTTTTAAGCCTGGGGTCACTAATCTGTCGTTCTCTGTCTGAGTACCACATGGTCACTATCACCATGGCCCCCGAGTCCAAACAAGCCCTGCTATGGCACAGCAGTAAGTCCTATCTGTGATGTGCAGTGTTTGCCAATAGGTGATGTCACTTTGTGATACTGGCCCGAGGCCACAATTCAGCATCAGTTAGCTGCTCGTACAAATGGTTTAAAAATATTGACTGTTAAGCACCACACATCCAGGGGAATAAAGCTGGCTTTCATTTCTGTCAGTTTTGATGTATTGAGAGACCTAAAGTATGAAATTAAAAGACTTGAAATCCCCCCACCTGAACTCAACGATGCATCCATCAACAATTCACATTTGTACTGTTCAATAACTTGTTCAGCTAAAGACTTTAAATGTGTGTGTGTGTGTGTGATTACTACAACACAACAACTGCAGGCAGAGGCAAAGATAGGAGAAAAACACCAATCTAACTCCTACTACCTAATCTACACTGGAATTCTGTTTCTTTTATCAGTTTGTTCAGCTCTGAAAGTTAATTCCATGAATTCATTAGCGTCAGGACATTAAGCAGAGGTTGCTGCTATTAGCAGAGCTGTGCTGCTGGGATGCTGAACGGCAGGCCACTTTGTCACAGAAGTCAGCTCTCAGGCGGCACAAGTGCAGACACTGGTGATGGATTTATTATCCCGAACCCCCCCACCACCTCAGTTTTCCCTACACACACACACACACACACACACACACACACAGGCGTGACAGGGCTGAAAAGGCTTCACAAACAGCCTGCAAAGCTTGATAACATTGTCCAGCCTCCCCACATTGAACTCTGCTGGGCTTTGTTCATCCAGATGATATCTGATATGATATCACACAATCCATTAACACAGATTACAAAGCAGCAATCCAGAAAGCATCCAATGAAAACTATTGCAATTACACTTGTAAAAAATAACAATATCACTTCAAGGTGCCTGGGCTGGTTTAAGGGGTAATATGCCATGACTCTGTCCTGACCAATCAATAACTCAAGTGACACAAAGAAGCCGAAAGGCCTTCAAGGCAGATGGTCTGTTTGTTTTTTCAATTACTCCTTTTCAGTTAATGCTTTTCAGTGCAAACCCACAACATAAATGTTAGCGGGAAACCAAGCCCACACAAATAATTCTCCACACAAATTGAATTTTATTTTCTCATTACGGTTCAGACTCACACGCTGCGCGGTAGATATTAAGGTTGTATATTCTGAGCAACCATTACAAGCCGCCCCTGACATTATTAGCTTTGCACAGAGGAGGAAATGATAAGTTATCTGGGCCTCAGATAGAACTGATAACGCAGGTGAATTAGTTTGTTCCTCTGCGGCAGATTTACACAAATGAAAGTCAATGAACAGAAAGACAAGAGGGTTGATAGAATCCGGCGATAAAATATCAATTTCAATTCCCTCCATGTTTACATGCCCATTCCCGCCTGCTGACAATGTACTAAAACGTTCAGCTGTTCCTGATAAAGAAAAAAAGGTTATCTCAATGTATATTATGTAATTTCATACTGGATAAATGCTATTTATATATATAAAAAAAATTGGTTCATGATATTTTGTAGCTGCTCAGAAATATTAATGTGTATCACCTTAAGTTCTGAAAACATTATCAACAGCAGGTACAAATTTACTTTCAGTCACAGATTCGAACATCTTGCCAAAAGATTTAAAGCTTCAGTAGGCAGTTTATTTTTCGTGGCGTCCCTGGGCAAAAATGACATAATAAGCTTCCAGTGTGCTGTAATTCAAGCTTTTTGAGAGAAAACTAGACCTCTGCACCTCCTCTTGGCTCCGTTATCAGGCATTAGCAAATCTAGCCTGTGACAGGAGACTTTGATGCACAACAGTTAACTTCAGTTTATCTTATGAACATACAGTATGTTGAAAGACTGTGTGACATCATGCTGTAAATACACATGCAGACTTTTCCTCCTAAACAAACCCTAAACCATTCCACTGTGCACCAGATATATCTTACCATCATTATTTATCAACCAAAGTCTTAATTTAACACATTTTAGGGACAAAAGTCTATTTGTTCTCTCTCCTCGTTATATCATCATTACATACATATTACATATTTTTATTTAAAAAAAAAAACCCTGAATCAGACTCAGTTCTTCAGAATAGGTTGGGCTCTTTCTGTGAGTTTTCTCAGCCATTTCTATGAAATAACCGAGGACAAAGGTTGGCAGGTTAGGTGAAGTTAAAGGACACTTACTGGCCGATGAAATGGCAAAAACTCCTGCACCACTCCTCTGGTTTTCGCAACGTAGGGGAGGGATTTCTGAAACAAAGTAAAACATACAAAAGTCAGCATGGTGTTTCAATAACTGTGACTTCATTAAATGCATTCAAAGACGTCATGTTGAATTTGAGACTTTGAGGTCGTCTCCCGAGTTAGCTGACAAATGATAGCTGGCAGGCAGAGTGTGACTGTCAGACTCCTGTGAGAGTTTTTGGTCCGAGGACGAGCTGGTCGGGGTCCAGGTCTGTGGCAGCCACAGAAAAAGTGACAAATGATAACAGCTCCTCCACTGTCTGGCAGCAAGCATCTGCCATTAGGTGCCAAAAGTTATGGGAGCTAGTTATACCTCTGTCAGCAGCATTTACGGAGGCCATCCATAATGAGGGTAACACTTTTCAAGTGTGCACGATGACAGGAGGCAGGTCTGTATGAGGAGCCAAGGCTGGACGGGCCTGAGTACAGTCATCTTCACAGGGAGCTGCAGGTCTGACAGCTGGAGGCTGAGCCTTTTGTCACTGTCAGGCAAACAGTCACAGACCTGGTCGAGACATTTATTAACTGTATTAATTAGCTCACATGTGTTTCACAAAGCTGACGGACAGGTGGGATGTGAAATCTCAAGGGTAAAAGGGGAAAAAAAACACATGAATTTGTTTCATTTTGTTTATCACAAACAAACCAGAGGTAGATGCAGCTACGCATTTAACGACAACATACTTAACATCTTTTTTTCTCTTCTTTTAGAAGGGAGGAGAGGATGTTGGGGTACAAAATCTGTCATTTTCCGCAGCACTAAGTTAGTCGAGTCTTTGATAAGGATTCAGACAGGCAATCCTTTCCAAAGTGCAGATCAAAGCCAGTAACTGACTGCTTCAATGCAACCTCTAATATGAGCCTGAAGACACGTTCTCGCCTTGATGTTGTACCATACTGCTTATACATTAGAAAGTCAATATAGCAGCACACTGCTGATAACACTGTCAAGTGTGCTCATTGTGCTTAGCAAATTCAGGCACTTTTTTCTTTCTGTATTTGTGAGAGTGCTGGCTCATATTGTAAACACAAATGGCTTATTCAAATCTAGGTCCAGGCAGAGCTTGTACTGTCAGACGTTCCTCACAGTGGATTGAGGCAAAATCACAGAGGTGTCAACAGCGCTTGACGGCTGTAACTAAGCCATGAAGGAAGACAAAAATCAGGCCGATGCAATATTCCAATACTTCATATGCAGAATTTATAATTCCTCCTTTTCCCATATGTAGAGCAACATTGTTATTCATTCAAGAAATTAAACTATCACAGCCAGCCTTTTTTTAAATGTTGTCAGTGCTCACTTACTTGCAATCTGTTCTTACAGCTCTCTGTCATTTTTCACAGATGAAACAAACCCTGTGAAGGTTTTTCATCATTAAAATCATCATCACAGAGATATAAAATTCTCTTTTTACCAGATCTCCACAATCTCCAAAGTCCACTATGCCAGACAGCATGAAGGCGATTAAATAACCAAAACGGGGAAGCAATGTTGAGTTTACTGCTGAACAATGAAGCTTAATTTTATCAAAGTCGTAAAAAGGACGACTGTAATATCCACATCACAGAAGGCAACATATGTGTTAAAATGTGTGTCAAACTAGCATTTTGAAAGAGGTTTTGTGGTGCTGCTGAGATGTCCTGGGCCCGGCCTACAAATCATATTCTACAGAACTCAGATGCAAACTTCAAAAATCACACTATGATGTGTTAGATAATTTTCAATGAAAGAGAGAATGATCAAGGAAATATGATCATTTCTTGCAATAATGGTGATTAATAAGACAATACATAAGACAATCACAATCAGAGGTTTTTTCAGCACCAGTTGAGTTGTTTCTTTTTAGCAATGTTAGGAGGGATGATTAAAAAAAAAAAAACATCAAAATTGATTGTAAATCTATTTTAAAGTAACCTTGAATAACTTTATTCTGCAGGCAGGATGTTATGCGAATGACATATGGGGAGAATAAGAGATGTGCAGAAATATACAAATCTTCCAAATAAATCAAAGCTGCCCTTAAGAGTCATAATACCTGGTAAAGGATGCATATATTTCCTTGGTTCTTGGCCTGTTTTTATCTTAAAGAGGGAATTTGTCTCTTAAAGCAGAAACAGCCTCATACAGGTTTAAGAGAAAATGTCTACAAGGGTCCAAAATAAAGACTTATTCAGCGAAAAGGTCGACCAACTTAAAATTTCAGCTCATCCATCACAGCAGCCTGAGCGCCAGCACTTCTTTGCGCATACATGCATGAAAATGCAGAACTACTGCTACATCTATCATGTCTCTGGTGGCCATGTCGCCAAACGCTGCAGCCCTGGACACCACACAGAGCAGTAAAATAACATCATCAAAGACGGAGATGTTAAGGCCTTTCTTCATGATTGGAAAATCATCCAACCAGCCAATGATCCTTTGTCAGGGGTCAAGACTGCATCAGCGTCTGATAACGTGAAGTGTCTGACATTAAGGTGCATGGTTACATCACTCTATCCAAACAGACCGGTTTTAGACATAAAATGTAGAAAATCAAAGCCATGAGGGTTCTTTTAAAGGATGGCTGGTTTTCATAATAACAATAAATTTGAGAGAAACACTGGCAGGCTGCACTCAGTTTCCACATCAGGATTATTTCTGACATTCTTGTGTGACAGACAGAAGCCGACAAGTTATCAATCGTAATCAGGAATGAATGATTTCAGAGAAAAGATCCACAAATACATCGAAAGCAAATGCACACTGAAGTGCCTCACTAGCAGCTTGGAATTCGATTTCTCACTGTCAGTTGGTCAGTCCACCAGCTCTTATATATTTATATTGAAAGAATAGAAAGAATATTGAATATATTTATGGTCCCCAGAGGATGAATCCTATTGATTTTTGTGTTCTCTTTACTTGATGGCATTTGTCATTTGGAGAGAAATGTTTTGACAACTACTGGATGGATTGACATGAAATTTGGCTCAGATGTTCGTGCATCAAATAATATTCGGTATTTCTGAAAGCAATACTCTAATCATGAAGATTTTAATTTTAATAAATGTCTGTCGAAGCACACCTATGTCTATACCAAAATGTTAAATACAGTAAATATTATATCTGCTCAGCATCTGCATGTTAGCATTGTTATTGTGAGCATGTTAGCATGCTGACGTATTGTGTTTACCTTAGCCAAGGAGCTGCTAGCATAGAGTCATTGTCTTGTTAATGACACAAAGATTTTTGAACACCAGGTTTTAACAGAAGAATCAAAATATATTTCAAAGAAATGCACACAAGTTTGCACATAAATCTACAGTATATAGTTCTGTAAAAAAAAAAAAAACTTTAGTTCGCTCCAAACTTGATTTTTCTCCCTTTGAAAGATTTCATTCTGTGTCAGAAACACCAGAACCAGCACTGATATCCTCACATTTGGCTGTTCTGCTCGACAGATTTTAACTCAGGCTTTTTCCATGAGGAGCTGTCTCTTACCAGCACACTGGCCTGGATTTCTCTCCCTGAGCCTCATGATTTGATTAGCCTTTGTTGCCTCTGACAAGCCATCATTTACTTCTGTCTTCCATCTCGCTCGTTCTGGTCTGCACTCAGACAGATACACGTACTGTTAAATATGTGGCTTATATCTACAGGGATCTGGACCGATAAACACAACCTTGGGACATCTTTGCCAATTGCCTTTAACCTTTACAAGGTTTTTTACACACACTTTGGTTTGACTTTACATGGACACTCGAGGCCTGTAAGCATAGAGAGCGTTGGTGATAGCAATTAACCTTCCTGCATATTAAATATCAAACACCATCTTTGTCTTGAGTATCTGTAATTAATTTTGCAGTTGATGATTTTACAACTTTACCCTCTAACATGCTCTGTTACCTTCATTCACCACCGACATCACATATCTGCCATACGCACGGTAACACACTCAAACAGCAAATTCATAAAAGCCATGAATTAAACTTAAAATTAAAATAACTGAAGCTATGAGAAAATAGCAGAATGATCGAGCTGAGATTTAAACATATGCATGGAGGGCGGTATGTCACAGCTCATCAAGTATCAGATATTTCTGAAGCACAAACAGACCATGCACCAAGGTGACCCTAATTCATGGAGCTCATCAGCGTCCCCTCTGACAGATATCAGAGCTCCTCTTATCGTTTATAGCCTGCTGGGACGAGAAGCATTTCCACCTGTGCAGGTTTCCCGTAGCACAACTAAAACTGTGACATAGTGGCTATCTGCTGCTGGCCCCTGTAGTCAAAGTGCTGATAGCACTGAGCGTTTATTTGGTCCTTACCAGGAGCCATTAAATCTTTAGCTTGACAAGAGAGACTGTGAAAAGCGTACAGTGGTATTCTCAGAAAGAGAAAGAAACAGCAGGACAGGTGAGACAGTACCATGACGTGAACATGTAAGAAAATGTTTGACATCAATTACAACTGTGGTGAATCTTTGTGTACGGAATATAATCTTGTATATTAAATCTTATATTTTTTTGTTTACTATCTCGATGTGTTTCAGAGAGGAGGATGATAAGGTGGATGATACACGCAAGATTAACTACATGACAGTGAACCCTTTGGAGCCTGGAAACACATTACTGTGTGCAACTGTAAAATATCCGAATGATGAAAATGCGTATTGCATGTTTTAGTGCTTGTGTGGTTTCATAAAGCATGTACAACCCAAGGACAATACTTCAGAAAAGGCTCCTCTGGTAATGGGGTTTCTAACGTATTAAATAGAGAAAAAAATATCTAGAACTTTGCAATGATCAAAACCTGTGAAGATGAATCTTTTTGATTTCATCATGAATCACTCTAAAAGCCCAAAGGTGAAACACGTTTCCCTATTTAGAAAGTAATTCATACAGGAGTCATAATTTATACCGCGTTTCCTTGTGATTTTGTCTGCCGAGCAGCAGTGATGGGAAAATATATTTGAGATAAATGACATGTTAACAGAATCATTTCATGGTTCAACACATTTGCTGTGATTTATACCACAACTGCCAAGCCTTAAAGGTCCCGATTCATACCAAAAGGGCAAAATATCTATTTTGATTGGAACAGAGATGGAGGAATGTCAGTTAAAAATATATGTCTAATTTTATCAGCATCCTAGTTATCCCCAAAGTCAAAGAGTCTTACAGCTTTGCAGTAATGAAATCAGATTGGACACTGACATGGGAAAAGCATATGCCCCCTCTGATTATGGCTGCTGTTTGAAAAGGGAACATGCTCGCTACTTGACAGCAACCACTTATCCAGTTCCAGAATTTTCCCAAACCCTAAGCTACATCCACCCCACCAAAAAGGTGACGTGTTACAATCTGCACGTCTGAGAAAAACCTGATTCAGAATTAGTAGCATTCATTTTACTGAGCCGTCCTCACTCTGCTAATTATTTTAGATTCTGGTTGAATTTGGTGCTGATGAAATACTGCGTTTGCTCCATAATTCCTGCCACACAAACCATCCGTGTTCCTCCTCTGGCTTGGCAGGGAGGAGATAACATTGTGACGGGGAGGAGGTGACAGTCTCATCTCAATGTGAATGGAGCTAATCACCAATGCAAATTGCAATCAGAGGGGCATATCTCTACCTAACTGAGAGATAATTGCACGATTGTGCTGATAACAAAAGGTCAACTGCGTGTAGCCACTAAGCTCTCAAATGATCATCAGACACACACCGTCTCCAGCAGTGAATATTTTTACAGATTGAATCACTGCATTAATTTTAAGGCCAAACACTGGTACATTTTTTGATGATAAAGATTTTAAGCACTGATTATTCAGCACATGCTGCCTCCCAGATAGCAAACATAAAAAAGGAATGGCAACAAGAAACCTGGATCAAACCACAAATACCCACGTTTCATTTTTTAAATATAAATTTCAATTGTCATTAAAGCCACTGTTATTTATTTTCTTTTTATCACTTCTACTATCAAATTCTGTTTGCCATTGTCCTCCTGACATAATGGAAAGCCGTCTTTGAGTGTCCTTGTGTGGGCAGCCTCCAGCTGTGTGGTAGGAGCGCCCTCTAGTGGACTCACCGCGGGATCTTGAAGAGGGCTTTAACTGGATGCATCTCAGCCAGCGGGGGATCTCCGTCTGCCAGCTCGATGGCTGTGATGCCGAGCGACCACACATCACAGCGGGCATCGTAGGAGTAGTCGTACTGCTGTTCACAGGCTATGACCTGACAACACAACACAACAGTGACCAGCTGAACAACACATTCAGACTATTATTGAGTACTAAAATCCAGTTTTTCCTCAAAACACATGAAAAAAATCTACCAGTGAGGTGAGATAAATTCACTTTTCACCTGAACAATGTGTTACATTCCTAAAAACAGCACTTAACTTATACCACCTAAGAGAAATTGAGTGGTAATTTTAGGAAAATTGTGTTTCTAAGGGTCATAAAGCAGAATTTTACTTCCTTGTTATGCTCCTCTCTTACTCACTCCTTAAAATCTGGCAGAGCTACAAACATCTTTATTTATGGGCTATTTAAACACTGAAAGGTAGGTCAGCTCAGTAGCCGTTGATATGAGCCTCTCTTTTCCACAGCCAATAATTATAACTGACACTACATTTTACAGCTGAGTTTATTCTAATTGCCCCTGAGGTCCCTCCCTAGCAGCCCAATCACCGCACCTCATTTCTGCCAAAGAGTAAGCCGAGGGGGCCACAGACTCCCAGCTATTAACCTTGAGGCGACCTCGAGCGCTGTACCCGTGGAGGGGAATACACAATGACACAGGGGAGAGTCACACGGAAATAACTGAGCCGTTCTCTCTCTCTCTCTTTGTGGCACATTTTCGAGAATTTGCCCATTTAAAATGTTCAATTAGGCGCTAAAACATGTGTGCTATTTAACTGCTGCATTATTACAGATGAACATGTGTGTGTTAAGTGAAGCGTAGACTCTGACCTCAGGAGCCATCCAAAACGGAGTCCCAACTGATGTGTTCCTACGCAGTCGTGCACTGGTCAGTTGGGCTGAAACACCTATGAGAAAAAACAAACACACATCTAATTACTTTTTATAGTAATTAAAATTTAAATATTAGTATGTTTATAAGTGTGGATTTGCTAAGAATAAAAATATAATTTGTAATAGAGACTAAATGTTTGAATTAATCAATAAATCCTGGCATATAATTTAGGGTGGCAACCTGCCAAGCAGTAATAATAATGCGTATAATCATTTCAAATTATGTAGGACAGATTTTTATCAGCATGAGTCCACTTCATCTCTATGACACAGAGGACATAAACATGCCTAGGGGTGACTCAAAGTCATTTGCCATAACAGCTTTCTTTTAATATGCAAAGGATCAAATAATGCAATTTAAATGAGCAATAATAGCCTTGGGTTAAGGCTACGGTCCATGAAATAAAAAGATGTTATGGTGAGCAAGGGACTAAAGTGTGCAGCACATAAAATGATTTATCCTGTGCTTGTGTTCGCCTTCACAAACAACGTTGCAGGGACATGCTGCTGACACTTCCCATAGATCCGTCAAATACCAAAAAATGCCTCATTTATCTGACAATGCACTTCAGAGCAAAGATAAAGCTGAGAGACATTTCTCAGACCTTGATGCATTAGTCTTTTTTCCAGCAGTCCCTGAATTGGCTAAATCGCCTCTTTCAAAGACCATTACCAAAGTCAACCAGTTTGACTCCTCCCTCAGCTGTCAGGAGGATGTTGTTGCCTTTGACGTCACGATGGATAATCCGGTTGTTGTGCAAATGCTGAAGGCCCTTTTAAGTTAGAGGACAGAAAACACAAGGTGCTGGGCATGAATCATCCTCACATTATAAGTCATTTGTCATTAGTATAAATTAAAATATGATGCATCAAAAGGTTATGCTGCACAAACTATATAAAAGAACTCCCACAGCTGTTCAGAAACAGGGACATTCATTACCGGCTGCCACACTTGCCCTGTAGAAAATAAATCCCCAGCACGCTCTCTGCATGTTTGCATCCCACCCCCTCCCTAACATTAGCAGCTTTGCAGCGGGCCATCTTACCAAGAGGGCACTGTATAAGATGTATGAGATAACGGGCTCCTGCAGACGCTGGCCTCGCATGAGCAGGCCTTTGATGAGTTCTGTGACAGAGCCGCCGTTGCACAGCTGTGAGGGAGACAGAGAAACTCCGGTGACTCGTCCATCACTCAACACTCCAGATTATGATTCATGGGGAGAGCTTGCCCACACACACAAGTCAGAGGAAGCAGTGCAGCATCACATGGCAGCATGATAGCATCAATACCCATGTAGGTGGGTTGTTGAAACAAACTAAGACTTTATAATTTTACTTAAGCATTAAAGGGTCAATTAAGCAATTATGTTTGTGTGTTAAAAGTACCCCGTGGAGTTATGTTTACAGTTCATGTTATGGTTGTTTCTTTCTTATTAAAACAAAGCTGAATTGAAAAAACATATCTAAATAATTTACATCTACACGTTTGATGTCAGCTAGCTCATCCTGGCCAGTCTTTGACATAAATGCCACTTTAATCTAACATTCCTTTAGAAAGATTTGAATGCAGGCCTAGTGAGAAAGATATAGTGTTTATTAGTGAGGTAAACAGAATCCAGGTTGCTGTTATATCCCTGTTTCCAGTCTTTACACTAGGCCAAGCTAACCTGGCCTCAATCTAGAGCGGTCTCCATCTTCTCATTTAACCCTCAGCAAGAAATCAAAGATTTTCAAAATGGTCAAACATTTCTTTTGAGCGAAATACAAAACTATTATCACCGGCAGACTATTAAATGTTATACTGTGGTGTGTAAAGATGCAAAGCACAAATATATCAGCAAACTGTGATGCAGGACCTGCACTAATACAGAGACTGAGACATTAAGAGGAGCTCACCTCAAGCACCAGCCAAAGCTGTCCACCTGATAAGTTGTCTGACTTGTAGAACATGCCGAAAAACTTCACCACATTAGGGTGGTTGGACAGGGACCTCAAGATGTTGTATTCTGCCTCAATTTCCTCGTCCACATCCTTTAAACAGCGACAGAAAACAGGCAGTGTTGGGAGAAAGTATTTTCAGGGAATGAGAAACAATAACATGGAGAAATGCAATAAAATTAACAGTTATGTCTAAATATTTCAGGTCGGGTTTCATTCTGAAACACAGCAGAAAACCGAGTAATAGGTTGACTATAATTAGACTCCTACAGAGAGGGTTATAAAGTCAGTAACAAAGGAAGGGACGGGCCGGGTGCTAAACTATTTCTGGAAGTGCTTTTCTATCAAAGTAAATCTCAGAGGAAGAGAAGAACACCAGTCAGTGAGGCAGAATTTCTCTTCCTGGATGTCTGAGTGATAGTGTCAGCAGTCTAATCAGGGAGAGGGATGAGAGAGGAGGCAGCTTCATCTTCATGGCCATCAGGGGAGCATCATGGTGGATAGCACTGCCAGGATGGGGATTGTTCCATTGACACAATCACAGGCACGCCTCAGACCAAGTCTCACTAGCACAATACGGTGCCAATGCAGAGACTACAGCGTCCTTATCACACAGACAAATGAATGGATATACAGAGAGGATACAGCCAATGCAGCAGCTACACTTTCTGGTGAGAGTGTGTTAGACTTAACATGACAGGAAATAAATGAAAAGGGGAGATGGTGAAATGTATCACTGGAGCAAGTACAAGTACAACTGCATCAAGATGGAGAGGAGGAAAAAGTACTGGCAACTTACTCTGTTTGAATGGCTCGCATGCTGAGACAAGTCACATAGTTATAAAGAAAAACACAATGGTTTTAGTCTTGGCTTTTTTTCTTCTGTCACAATATTATGAGCTTTTGCAGTCATGAAAAAACTGTCAAAATGAATGAATGGTTGTGAGGTACAAGAACTAACAGTTAGGTGGGGAGGCACACAGAGAGACGTCAGATTAGTGTTTGATTTATAATGTAGCCAGAACAAACAGCACACGCTCACTCTTACAACTGTCCATCACGTTTTCAACTATATCAACGACAAAGTATTTGAGCAGTTTTGTTATTATATATTATCTTATTTTTACATAACATAAATGCAGTGTTTCCCACAGACTTCTATGAGACTATGGTAGGTGGACTTTGAACCCTCTAGGGCTGTCCAGGGGCATGTCCCCCCTAGAGGAATGTTTTGGTGTGAAAGCCCAAGTTTGGTGTTTCGAGGGATTTGGCTGGCTGGCTGGGGGTGACAGTTTGCAGTGGCAACACAACGCAAAATATATCCTTATATTATTGTGTAAAAACACCTTCACCTTCAGTATGAAAATGTAACATTGGCTGGGAAATTAGACTATGGTGGGCCGCCACAGTCTAGTTAATTAATGGGAAACACTGTAAATGTATATAGGGGAGATTGGCTGAGCATAAATGCAGAGTCATAAAGAATATTAGGCAATAAATAAGGTAAGTAAATGAAAGCAGTCAGGATAGGTGTTAAATGTTCTGATTTTAAGGTGACTTCGCATTCACCAAAAAGCTAATATTTACATTTATATTTATCTTTACCTCTTGCCTTAAAACTATGTGGCTGATCCAGCTAATTTTCTACGTGCAATCATGCAGTAAGAAACTAGTTATTCAGCAAAATCAGAGAGACACAACATAAAAGGCACAAGTACAGCAATAATGCACCTGAAATCAAATCAGTGGTTTCCAACCTGAGGGTCAGGACACTTGAAGGGTTCACAAGATAAATCTATTTGCTCACGAGACACTTAACGAGATAGTAACGACTAGAGTCTGCTGACATGCAAACAACTCAGTAAAGCTGCACTTATGCAAACGTCAGGATGCTACAGTGCTTACATCACAACATTAACCCGGCAAAGTTAAGCCGGTATTTCCATGTTTTATAATGTTTGCACGTTAACATTTAGCACAGCTAAGGCTGCTGGTTGTTAAATGGAAATCATGGGATGTTTTTAGGATTCATCCTGCTAGCACCATGAATATATGTACCAAATTCCATGGCAAATAAAACATCTAATTTGTTTATATATCTTGGTTTTAACCAAAGTGATTGACTGTGAAGCTCCAGTTGCTTACCACTGATAAAAAAAAGAAGATAAACAACAATGAGCAAGGTACATTTTTCAGTCAATACTTACTGTGATCTTTTACTGAAACATGTCATATAACCGATTAGAGTTTATTTCTTCAACTTGTAATTTCTTTATCTCTAACATTATCCTTAAATGCATGAAAAAGTTTTGCAAGATATCATAAACCCGTAGCAACATTAACTGACGGTCAATCCATGACAGTTTGGGATGAAAGTGTACAAGGGCACATGCGTTCCTTTTATATCCCCCACTCCTCCCCCGCCCACTTTCCCTCTGCTCTACAACGTATGCTGTTACGTAATACCCAGGGCTGAGGGTTAGTGGATGTGGGGAAGTGGAACTACTCACACGACGCAGCCACACTTTCAATTTAAGAGGCTACAAGCCAAAAAGGTTGGAAACCACTGCATTAGATGAATGAATGAGTTTCTGGATCCTCTAGAGGATTATACAAGTGCTACTTTAGACTAATACACCATACAATAAAGCCCTCGTTGGATCTGCATCATCCATAGAGTCAGCTCTTCTCCTCCTACAGTTAGGGTTAGTTCAACAGCTTGTGAGGTCTGCAAGGTGATGGTTATTAGCTTGATGCAGTGTATCAAAATCAACCTTTTTTGTGAGTGAGTGGTTTTGTATTCTGCTAAAGGAGCCACAATAAACATGACTTACATTGATCGGGTCCAGCACTTTCACTGCCGCTTGACTCCCATCCTTCTTGTTGGTCACTCTGTAGACTTTCCCATACGTTCCTTTGCCAATGGTCTCCACTATATCCCAGTTACCTGATGGATCCCCCAGGTTCTCCATGCCGATCATGCTCGACTTGTAAGGATAAAGTCCATACAGCGACCTCCTAAAGGATAAACACAAGCCCAAGTGAAAAATCTAAATACAGAATATTTTCACATTGGTGAGGAGGACAAAAACACAAAATTAATTCTCTCAAATGTGAATTCTTTTCACTTTTTCCTACAAAAAGAAAGCTTCTAACTTACCAGGTGAGCCTGAACAGAGCAGACAGACTTTTACACTGTCACAGCAAAACAGGAAAACACTTTGTCTCCCAGTTGCATCACAGAGAAGCAGGTAATTAAAATGAAAAAAAGTATGAACCGTCTAGAGCTGTGTATGTATAGCACAGAGCAGTACATTTATTCCCAAGGGCCCTCTCATTCAACTCCGTGTAACAACTGTATCCGCCAGGGGAGCCACTTAACGGGTTTAAAGCAGGAGAAATCAAAGCGAAAACAAAGCAGACAGCTGTAGCTGGAGATGACAGAAGTCTACTTACATGGCAAGTGTTATTTTCTTCTGACTCATCAGGGCTGAGAAGAATTACAACTAAAGAGTCTCTTGTGATCATAATATAACAGCACCAATGGCAACAGAAATTGCTTCTTCAAGAGGACAGGCAACAAGTGGCATTTCACAGTGAACACTGAATTAGCCCTCTCCACAGGGACCTTGTCACTGCCCACTAAGAAGTGCAATCTCCTCAACATCAATTGGATTGGACAGAGATTAACTTGACAACTGGCGTCCTGAATGAGCAGTGAACCAGCACCACGCTGTTTAGTGAAATAATCATTATGCAAAGTGTTTTATAAAGTGATTTACATTATATATTACAAGGTTATAAGGACTGATGATGAACAGTGATGCAAGATCCTGATATAAATCATCCTTTAAGTCTACAAGAGATGTTTCTGTAACCACATACAAAACATGTAAAGAGCAGCGATGCAAAGCATTAAGTGTCAAAACAGCTGAGACAGAACAACATGATGGATTAGGAACTAATATTGCCATGTTGGGATACATGCATCCCATTTTTGCAAAATGACACATACTCAAGATAAGCTTGATGGAGAGGAATGTTTGTGTACGATCTCACGACTGCTCCACTTGTCATAAACGTGTTGTGCATCAAAGCGACTGTGTGACCCTGAGGGAGGGAAGTTGAGATCAGCAGATTGATGCGAAAAACCCATGAATGATGTTTAACCCTCGGGAGCTGTGGCAACTCACACGTGAGGACAAATTTATGAATTGTTGTGCATGCAGGCTGAGCAATGGCATCCAGGTAGATGTTAGATGGATATACCGCTGCTCTGTTCAAATATGCAGCACTGATATCCTTCACTGTGTCCTTCAGGAAGACACATGTGACATAAGCACTAGCCAAAGTATCTTTTGTAATTGTGTGTTTTTATGACGAACATTTAAATGCTCAATATGTAATTTTCTGCTGCTGTGACTCTCTCAACCAAAACAATAACAAAAGACAGAGTTTGGTGATGTTATGAAGTAGCTTAGAATCATGGGAGTTGTTGTCTTCACCATTGCCTTCAGTACAGTTAATTTCTCCCGGTTAGGATTCCTCTAATACTATTGTGCATGAAGTTTTTACCGGAGCCAAATCATCCACAGTGGTCTCTCCTCTCCAAAAAAACACATACCAGGTGATTAAAACGGGTACAAACACTGAATAAAGCAGCTTACATAAAAAAGCTGTTCAGTCTCCATGGAGGGGCTGCGAGACGAGCTGCAGCTCACATCAGTTTAATCCTCTAATAACTTTATCCAGATATACAACGGATAAAATATATAGTTAAAAATGGAAACGGATACATTGATTAAAGTTACAGATTTCTCTGGCTGTGAAAATTGTGGGTAATGTAAGTACAAAACTCAACAAACTTTATAACAAAGGTTTAGTCATTTTAATGCAGAAAAGTAACATATCTCACCTGTAAATAATTACACAAAGTAACCACTCCATCACTCAGCTACTAGTATGGTTTCAGCTTCAGTGTAATAATCCATCATGAATGTTTTGAAGTTAATCGCCCATCCTAAACTATCTGTGAATAATGCATCACACCTGCCCTATTAATCAACAACATCCAAACCCGTTTAATTGCCATTTATAACTGTTGTTGTGTTATGTAACATGTGTCTCCATCTACACCGTGCTTCGAACACATCACCAGTCACCTGTTGCCAGGAGATCTGCACCAACTGTTACTGGCTGCGACAGACGCCTGCTCTATAATACCAACAGCTTTGAAAAAGAAGTTTCAGCCTCAGATGTGCAGCTGATTTTGGTAAATTACTGACTACAGTAATGTCTAATACTGTTAGCATCTTTTTCTGTAAGAGCTCTCAAAAAAGTTAAAAGTACAAGCTGTTAAAGCAAAACACAACCAACACATTTTTTACTTCAGACTGTGCATCAGTCAAACATACATTCCGGTTATACAGCACAAATAGTCAAATTTACATCTTAATTATTAGTCACAGAAGCCTTTACTTCATAAGAAGAGTTTGCAACATCACACACAAAGAACCACTCAACTCTTCTGCATCTATTCAATATTCAAAAAGATCAGAAAGCAGAGATCATAAAGCCAAGAGTCACACATACCTGTTTCTGTGAAAGTGTTTGTCTCTCCCTCACAACAAAACGCTCCAGTCTAATTCATGCTAATCTAAAGGGATTAATAATTAACCAGTAATCTGCAACATGATCTGCAGCACTGTTAAATATTCAGGTGGCAGATGTATCCACTCATAATGGAGGCTGATATGAAGCATCTCAGGTTGCACACAGGTAACCAGGAAGTTCATGATAGTTGCTATGTCACATGGCTGCTGTCTCTCTGCCCCTGTACATAATGTTCTTTACTGTTTCTACTTCATCTCACAGATTCATCTTAACTTCTTGTAATCTTGTGATTACAATGTAATAAGCACCTCTGCAGACACTTTATCCAGTACAAGCTAAACTCTGTTGTGTTGTGGTGAAAGGATTCCACTCAGCTAAGGTCTTTCCACAAAGACTAATATAAATCCATAACTCCAACGTTTAGACTCATTGTAGGAGTTCATAACATCATAATTATCTGGCATTCTTGAATGTTTATATCTGCAAAACAGGGCCTCCATGCTGAGTGACAATAACTAAACACAAGACATTATTCCACCTGAAGAACCACAGCACCGGATGTTGCCATGAGTTTAAAGCTCTAGGGATCTAATCAGGTGGATGATAGTCAAACCAGCTGGAGAGAGCTTTAATATATGCAGAGGCTGCTCCTAGAAAAACTCAAATTCATGCATGTTTTAAACTGGTTGCTCCCAAACTTTTGCTATCATACCAAACAAACTAAAACTAGTAAAAAGAACAAACTTTTATTAAAATAGTGTAATCAAGAACTTGAACAGCATCTTTCTTTGTGTGCATTAGAGTCTGTTGTGAAAATAAAATGTTTATGTATTTTTATGAGATACATCTAAGGGAGGTTGCTGGATCATTTGCAAGAAGATAGTAGAAAAAATGTTTTCTCTATTATAATAATTATCTCCTCTAGACCTTTAAAAAGAATTAGAATGAACTATTAATCTTTGGTTGACTGGATTAATCTGTAGACAGACTGAAAGGGGGGGAGCAAGGAGGCGGAGCATCATTTTAAAAGGCCATATAAGGCTAATTATTTGGGTTCATAGTTGTATTTTGGGTTTCTATTAGAACATATTTACATGCACTAATGTAAAAAAAACACATATATATATATAGCACATAGGCCTGCTTTATAGTAAAGAAGACATTGAAATCTCTTTGTTTGGGAACTACTAAACTAAACTAGAAACTAAAAAGCAAGACAGGCTTCCTTATTTTTCCTTGACTTCTGTCTGACTGACCTGTTTGCTAACTTGAATCTTGATAGCCTTGCTAGCATCAGAGCACTCTTGTTTATTTAATATTCTCAATTGAATCAGATCCTCTCAACTTTAGGGTCCCATCCACAAATGTTTTTGTCTTATTGTCACCAAGCAAAGAGGAAACCCAGGAGTCACATCATTGCTGCTTTAGAACAGGACACCGCAGGCCCTAGATGGTAGCATCAGGTTACCCTTTGTTTACCATAGTGTGTCAGCATACCTGAAAAAGGGACATCGTATCTGGTGTTCAAGAGCTTCTCTGTGACACACTGAAACAGTTCTTAAAATATCCAACATCATCAAACTACACATCGAAATCACTGAACTCTGTGTAAAACACTGAGCTATGTGTATGTTTACTTGTTTCTCTGTAATAAAAGTGGATGCAGATGCTTTTCTTCCTAATAATATCCCTCCCCCAACATTTGTATTTACGGTGCATCTGCATAATTCAAAGTTTCAGTGATGGTTGGAGGGGGTACCAGCTTTAAATGCTGTGTACAGCTGCAGCACAGGGACCATCTTTGTCACCAGAAACAGTGCAAAGTAAAAGTGAGTAATCTAATTTTCTGCTTCCATCAAACTCGCTCAATCCCACCCTCTCTGGTAAAGCCCTGCGGGAACTCCACTTGGTAAACCCTTTGGTAAGTCTGTGGAGAGAGAAAAAAAAACCCTGGACTATAATCCCTTTTAAGGGGATATGAAGAGGCTTTGCAGTAAACCTCCACCAGCCACGAGCCAGGCCAAAAGCACTGTGCCCTTGTTCTCACCCTGGACGTCCAAAGCCTCACACAACCAGAAACACATACTTTGTTTTTCTTTTTTTTTTTTTTCCAGTTTAAGCCCATTAAGCACAGCAGTCCACCTGCATGATTAGTAATCTCCAAGTGACAACGTTGGATACACAAACATCAACCTAATTAACAAGAAGCCAACATCATCATTAAAACAATCAATCTAAAAACCTGAACCCCTGTCAGAAATTAATCTCTGTAATCTAAACATCACAGCTGTTCCAGCAGTCGCTGTGATATGATGCAGTGCAATACAGTGCAAAGCAAATGCAGCACAATCTACTGAGTGTTATACATTGACATGTGAGTCGATTAAGGTTGCACAATCTGAATAATATTCTTAAAAACATATGAGTATTATAATCACCAAACTGCTGCAACATTAGATAAATGTTTCGATTGCACTGGCTTGCATTCAAAGTTCCTTTAGATTTCTTTCAAAGTTTTGCACTGTATTGAGTCTGTTTCCGTCATGTAAACTGTGGTTTAATGTCATTTGATTGTTAACGTCTTGAAAAAGAACCAACTCCGTGTCGATGTTGCACAATAACAACCATCAATTTATCTTTATAAGTGTAACTCTTTCTGTAGTCGGTATGTTCTAAATGAATAACACCATTGACCATATGAATGCAGATACTTTTGATTCTTTTCATACTATAAAACTATCATTATTAAAGTTGGCTTCACCAGTAATTCTCATACTACCAACTAATACTTCTAGTAGTAGAAGTACTTATCTGTTGCTTTTAGCTAACTATTTCAAATATTTATTACTTTTAGTTAACTATTCCAAACATGTTACTTTAAATAAACTATTTCAACCAATCATTACTTTCAGCTAATTATCTGTTATCTTGAGCAATTTATTTACTCTGTTTAGTTAGTCAGTAGTTTTAGCTTTTTTAAGGGTTATGTTACTTTTTACCTATCCAACAATGTAGCGTTATCAACTACTTTTAGCTAACTATTTCAACCATTTTATTCATAAATTTGAGCTAGCCTTAACTATTTTAACCTTTTATGTTAGCTAATTCTGTTTAGCTAGCCTGAACTATTTTAACCTTTTAGCTAACTATTTTTTAACTGTTTAGCTAGCCAGTAGGAATCCAACTATATTACCTTTTAGCTAACATTAGCTATAACAACTGTTAATAACAAAATGCTCAGCACTGTATCCATACATTACATTATTTTAACCGTTGGTTTTAGCTACTTATATCTAGCATTAGCATTTATTCATTACATTTAACGTTAGCTAACTTTAACTTACCTGTTCAAACTTCTGTACCAGCTTGCTAACTACCTGAGCGTTGGATGTCATGCACTCCTTATAAGGTCATATTAACTGTGACTGTGTTCAGGTCTTATAGCTGATATAGATATAAAAATCACATCTTCTTTTGTTTCACAAACAACAACAAAACCACTGGTTGGAACTCACAGCTCTAGACCAATATGTACTTTTCTTCATTTGTGTATGTTGTTTTTTCATGACCCCTATTTTCAATTAACGCTACGGCATGTTTTGAAAAGTTGGACATGCTGAACAAAGACTCATTGGACACCACTGTATGTACAGTATTTCATCATGTGCAGCCTATATGTTAGTAGCACCAGAATTAAAGTAATCCAGAAAAGCTGACAGCATTTTCTGCAGGCCCACTGATGAGTGAACATGAGTCCTACCTTGTGTGTGCAGCCTCCGTATTTCCATCTCTAAAATCTGCAACAACAAAAAGGGAGAAAGCATTGCAGACACCAGTTGATTACTGCTCAGTCTTGTGTCTCTGGGTCAACACAACAGGTCAACAAATCCAACACTGTCGACACTTTTACACAAACCTTACTGTTACTGGCTTTACATTTAAAAGTCTTTACGGGCAGCTTACCGTCCATAGCAACATATCCGAACTGATTTCACTGTTTACTCAGTGAAGGGTTTTAATTATTAACAGTACAGACATCTGAGCACGTTTGTCCTGCAGACCGGAAGCTCCTAAATGACCAATCTCACCTTCAATGGTGTATTCATGCTCTGAGAGGCAGCAGCAGACCTACCTGTACAGGGAGTAAACGAGGAAATGTCCAGTGATGCTCTCCGCAGTACCGCATCTAACACCAGCATCTCTCAGCATGAAAACTTGTCGCACAGTCTCGGTGCTATTTACCCGGATAAAATCCCTCCGCTGGGCCATACCAGATTTTTTTCTTTGGCCTAATTGGCAGAAAAAAAAGAGGCTTTGTGCGGCCATTGCAGTCATTAACCAGAGGGCCTCCCTTGTTTATGAAACTTCAACCCAATTACCCTCAAAACGCTCAGTCACATGCCAGAGAGATTTCTTTCTGGTGCTCTGAGATGGGCAGCGGACGGGTTGTGTTAACAGTAGGCCTACACAGAAATATACAATACAGTATACCTGTGTGCAGTTTGATAATAACTTTCCTCCAGATGTATGGACATGGTTTTATTTTCTGCAGTCTTATCTTACTAAAGACGACTGCAGAAAAAAAAACATTCCACCTAAACTGGCATGCTTACCTGAGGAAATAGAATTTCATTTTAGCATGAGATTAAAAATATATATATATATTTTGATATATGAAAGCTACTTTTTAGATGTACATGAGCATTATTCTACCGTCTTAAGTTAAGACCACTGAACTACTGGTTGAAAAAAATACTGACTTAATATTATAGTCTTGTTCTTATTTGGGAAAATATATCAGATACATTATTAATTAGAGCATATGTATAGGTTTCTTACATCAAAAGATAACTAGGTTTCCATACCAGTTATGAATGGACAAAAATGGACAAAATGATACAAAGGTAATTGTTACCATTTTCCTGCTGAAGCATCTGCTCTGCTGCATTTTTAAACTATTTAGCAGTGCTGCACACATGCTGTAATCTTGTATAAAGTCACATTGTTCATTCAAAAAGGTCACAGCATTTGTCTGTGGAGGTTATGATCTGATGAGCTCCAGTGAACTGAGACCCCTGGTGGACACAGTTTGGAGGTGGATGTCTGAATCCTATCAGCCACATTCCCTCACTACAGCTCACACCAGTGGATTGAGACTGGGAAAAGGTCATTACAGAAAGTAATACTTGAGCTTTATGGAGCCGAGACAATAGCAGTGGCATGAAATCCTCTATTCCCTCTTGTCTGTCTCGCACTCACGTTGGTTAGGTTTCTTGCAAATAACTTGAATTACACCTGCTAGAAATAAATGGTTATGTGTGGATACAAAATCATGTTTTCTGTATCTGACGAAAGCAGTTATGACATTAAGAGAATGCTTTGACAAGCACAGTTAGATCACAACCGATGTCGACCTATTACAAACATCTTGATATCTATAGTTATATTAGTTATAGTATATATATATATATATATATATATATATACACACACACACACTATATGAGGATATTTATTTTTAAACAAAACCTTAAATGCAGAAAACAATGCTTGGGGTGATTTAGAATGGTGTCACATAGCTATCTATATATGCATATATATATTTATATAAATAGATATACACATATACATTTGCATGCAACACATATATGCATAAACATGTATCTAGAATTTTTTAAATGGTCAGCAATTGACTGATGCTGAACATACAGTAGTGATGTCTATTGAGCCGTTAATTTTTATATATTTTTTTATTCGTTGAAAATCTAATACAATGTATATTAAGTATTCTTTAATATTTTTTGTTTAAGAAATCAGACTTCTGAGCACCTTTTCCGAGTAATATCGGTCCAAAATCCACATGAAAAGGGTCTATTTTTTATACATTCAGTGTACATAAGGTCGTTTATTGTAACGGTCAAAAACTCGCAACAGAAAAAACAAAAGACACAAATCAGTGTGTTTATATTTTATTCACATATGTTACATTTTGCATTAAATGTCCAAGTCATACTTTCTGGTTAAACTCAGAAAGTTTGAGTCAGCACCTACAGTAATGTACTGTATTCTCTCTTCATTCATACAGGAGAACACACAAGAGCTTTCAGTTACAATTTACACCCATTACTCATTGGCTATTTGGTTGCGGTCATTTACAAAGTGGGTACTGCAAAATAAAGAAGAGAGGAGAAACTCGGTAAACAGAAAAGCAGCATGCATGAATTCAAGAGGAAGGTTTTTCAAGTGTTAACTTGCTCCTTTAAAGATTCCTCGATGCAGCACGATGTGGCCCAGCATTTCAAAACCAGACGTCAGGGATAATCAGCAGTGTGCTGTTTATCTCTCGAAAAAAATTATCTTGCAGGCACGACTGGATAAATTTCCTCTCTTCCAGAAAAAAAGATGATAATCAGAAAATTAAGTAGCTAAGACACTTAAATAATGGTGGCTTAAAGGATGACATGCACAGTGTATAACGGGTACTCAAGTCTGATAATGCTGTTAATGTTGGAATGCAACTATAAATCACACCTAGATGATGCATGAGTAAGGGATAGTCATCACAATAAATGCTCTGTACTGCAGTTAGGACTCGACAATCAAAAGCATAAAAGGGAAAAACGTTTTTTTTTTTGACAGCACAGACGGATGAAGAGTTATTGACATTTCTTCTTAAGAGCAACTTGAATTTCATATCTCGAGAGAAAACGTTGACACAACCAATATATTTCTGCTCTCATATGGTGTTCAGTTTTGCTGTTGCAGCAGGACACCATATCCGCGCAATGGGATTTCCTTAAAAACGAATGCTGCTTAAATTCTGTATGTTTGACTTCAGAATTTAACGAGCAATGACAATTCACTTCAGATTATTTATTGACCGGTTGTAGCTGTAGCTGTGTTAAGTGTTGGCATTTGAGTTTCTTTTTTCAGAACAAGCAGAAACAAAAAAGCGCTATGCGATAGGGCAGGACTACAGGACCTGTAGTGAGCGTGATGAGGTGACCGCATACCTCCTTAAACTTTAAAGTGAGTTTGAGTCAACATTCCCAGCCATCTATCATAAACTCAAAGCACAACCTTAGAAAAAAAAATCTTCACAAAAGTTAAAATTACTTACTTGAACAATGAGCAGCAGCATTTATTTAAATATCTAGAACGTATTTTCAACAGCAAAAAAAAACAAAAACAAATTCCTGAGGATGGATTGCAACTAGACCCATAAAAGGAGCCTTTGCTTGTTTGCAAAAAAACTCTCGTGTGTTGATGGGTGGACTTGTCCTGCCAACCCTCTCATGTCAGTGACAGTGAGTGCACAATGCAGTAATGTCGCTGCACTCATCAGGAGCTTGAAACTCATGCCAGCACAGCAGAGCACATTTCGATAAATAAAAGGGATATGCATTAACATCGTCATAAATGGTGCAAAAAGTAATCAAACTTTGCAGGGACATTTAGCACTTGATATATATATTTTTTAAACCCAAATAAAAACGACAGGCTTCAAAAGCCTGTTCCACACCAATTGAATTTCTGGGCAAAGTTGTGCTTTTTACTTTGATCTGACCGAATTCTGTTTTTCCCTGTTGAAAACCACACAAGAAATCACTTAAACACACACACGTGTTAATCTTTAGGCATGATTGTACACCAAACTTCACATAAACCAAGGCTGTGGCAGCGAAACCCTCACTGGGATGTTTGTGTCTATCACGTTAAGAGTTCCCAAATATTTTGATCGAGGCAGACACATAAGCCAGGAAAAAAAAATTCTTCTCCGTCACGGGTTGCTGTTTTCAGTGGACTTTGGAAGATCTTAGAGTCCATTATAGTGAGGCCCCCAACGCTTATTGATGTGATCAAAGGTGTGTGAAACCCACTGTTGCTCCAACACTCGATACCTCTCTTCACATAAGAAGAGAGGCTTGCCACGGCTGGAGAAAGGCCAGAGGGGAAAACAAGTGTGAGAGCTGTGTTTGTTTTCTCTGCAGCAAAGAGTATTTAAAAAAAATAACTGTGTCCCAATTTCAAACTAGATCCTATTTCTAAGAAGGAGTTTGTACTTGAAAACATAAAAGCAGAATGAGTAGGGTTGTCTGTTGTAGTTGGTAAACAGTTGGCCCCTCCCTCCCTGGTTCAACGGCATCTGATTAGCCAGCGAGTTTAGAGATTTTCAGTCTCACAAGCCAACAACCATAGAATCTGTTGCGACACAGATTAAAGTGAAGGTCTCTGTAGATACAGGCACAACTATACTAATACTTTTAGTGCATCTTAATGTTGATTGAAAAGGATTATTTTTGAATTATTGTATGCATATTTTTTTTTTAGGAATGACCTACTCATTCTACCTTTAAATGTGCTTGAAAATATTGTATGTATACACACATGCACACACAACATTGTAATACATTTATGTTAACCTACGTTATCAGTGTGCAGTTGATGTACATGATTCTCTGACAATGCAATGCAAAGTAACTGACTGGCTACCAATTGGAAAAATTGTTTTTAAAAAATTAAAGCAGATTTTGTAATTTACTTTTTTTTTTTAAATAGCTACCTATCTATACTGTATACAATAAGTTTGTTTAACAGAACTGGGACACAGCACAGGAGTGTTGAAATGTGTCGACTGTATAAAGTTAACTGCATAATACTGTGTGTGATTTGTGATGAGCCGTACCGTAAATCGCGGTCCTCCTCTCCGTGGGCATCGAGGTAAACAGAACCCCACAGGCAGAAACGATATCCACGGATGATGATGATGACTGAGGCATTTATCAGTAGAAAAATGCCTGTAGCTGCGCCACAATGTTGGGAGTGCTGTCAAAAACGATTAAACATTTAGAAAATGATTCTGACAGTGTCAATACAGCGTTCAATTAAGTATGAAAGTATTAACTGTAATGCCAAGTAGGTTGCAGTGTTGCACAGCTTGAAGTGTAAAGTTTAGGCTCTTTTCAGGTATCTTAACCAAAATGTATATTATTGTTCCATTTGTTTTATCAGCTTTTTATATTCAATTTGATTCTGTTCTGCACGTGATTATTTCATGCTTGCTAATTTACAGAGTAAGGCATCAACATCGGACCTGCCTAGCTTTAAATGTTTTTGTTTTATGAGGACTTGTGTAGATAACACATATCATCATCAAACTATGTGAAAAATCAAGCATTTCTTTTTCAAGAAGTATATTCAAATTCAAACACATACCTAACCCTGAAAACATATGGGCTAAAATTAAGCATTTTCCAAACTTTTACTTGAGTTCTTGAGGAATAAAACAAAACAAAGGTAGTAATATGGCCCTACTTACCAAAACACATTCACAGATACCCTGCTGCTTGCAGCAAACGCCTTTGAGACAGACGAAGGCGCCACAAACAAGGCAGAGTGCGGGGTCTTTTGGCACCTTTTTGCAGGCAGTGCAGGCCTTCCTGTGATAGTACTGGAAGATGATATTGTAGTTGTCGGGGAGCTGGAGGAGGCGGGGGGCTGCCCACTGTGGTTCCTGGACAAGCAAGGTCTTCAGGGAGAAGACAGACAGAAGTGTGTGAAATATATTGAAAGGCCGTAAATTTATGATGCACTACAGTCATTAGCCTATTGATATTCAAACCCTTCCTGGAACTGTCGGTAAAAACACTGACTGCTCACAAACGATAAAAAAAATCAGACTTGCTGTCAGCCTGCACAGAATAAAATTGATTCACCAGGTCTCAACTTTCCAAGTTTTTATGACGTCCTTCGACTGCAAGATGTAATAATAAATAACACCCTATATAAAGTTTTAGCAACCTAAATTGACATGCAAGACACTCCAGGTTTTCACCAAATGATGTAAAACATCCAAGGTTACTGCAACACTGACTGACGAGGGCATCGATACATGGCTAGTTATGCAGTCACTCTCCTCAGAGACTTTCACAGCTACGGACCTTGTCAACCAAGGTTGAAACTAATTTCAAAGTGTCAATAGCACTTGAGTTATGTTTACAGGACATCAAGTTCAAAATACATGGTTTGAATATTTAATTGCAGAGAGTATTCAAACTATTTCTTTGAACCTCCAAAGGCAATTAATGCGCAACTTCTCCTTTGTCAATATGCTGATACTTTTCTAAACCCACGATGCACAATGAAATCCACTGGGAAATCGCTTGTTTGTTCAAGAGGCAGAACTACTATTGTCATACTGGAGGGTAATTTATCTTCACATTCAGCTTTGAATCCTGATATTGATATTGAACTTAAATAATAAAACACAGAGACAGAATAACTGCTAAATAAGAGTAATCACAATTCCTTTATATCTCTAAATGTTTTTGGATGTCTTGTCCACTTGTGATGTGCTTTCTCCTGTCTACCAGTAAGGCTATGATACTGACAGGGCATCATACTGACACTTATCAAGAATAAGAAATTAGTTAAAAAGCCAAATGTAGTTGCAGCAATATAAGTAGCATTGATATTAAAGAATAAAGTCTTTGTGAGCTCTGTGAGTTAGGTTGTGGACATGCAGGTACAGCACTGACACGATATACATGTATGTCCTTTAGTGTGAAATTTAGAAACGTACCAGTGATTGCTCAGCTTGCATCTGAGAGAGCCCCGTGACCTCAGTGCACCACTGTGTCACCAAGTCAAAGGCGCTGACCGCCCACTTCAGACATGAGGCACTGTGCACGATGTTGGCGGGCTGAGGGGCCGCGGGTAAGAGCCCCAAACACACAGCCAAGGACGAGAACTCGTCCTCCTCCTGAGAACACACACACACACAGACACACAAAAACAACTGTTGGTCACACACTCTTTGCTTTCACCAACAACTGTGACTTACGGGAAGTAAACGGAAGGGCTGAGATGCCACGTGAGACATCAATTATGTCGTTATGATGACAAATTTAAGGATGTAGTAATGCTCAATTATGCACAAATTATGTTGAAGTTTATTTTTGTTTTTTGATTGAAATCCTAATTAAACATGATTACTCATTGACAGTGGATTTGCTTGAACTTTAAATATGATTTAACAGAAAATCTAATTAAAAAAAGTAAAACAAATAAGATAAATCAAGAAGTAACACAGAGTGCAATACTTGCTGGAAGCCTATAAGCCATAATAATTGGAAATTAAATTTGATTAACCACCCAGCCCTGCAACAATGTGAGAGTAGAAATATTGACCATTCTTCCTGAAAGAACACAAAGGTAGGGCAGCTTCAGCAGGTGAGTTGACATTTATGGTAAAACATACCAAACAGCCAGTTAGGTTGTCTCCGTAGAGGTGATGCTGCAGGAGACAGGACAGACGCAGGAAGGGCAGGCAGAACTGCTGAAGGCTGAACTCGATAGACTGTGGAGACCACACACTGGAGATCAGCTGGAGAGGGAAACAACAGGAACACTTGATCAATAACCAGCCAACAGCTTGCTGATAACACTGTGATGGATATCTCCCCTGGAGATTTGTGGAGATATTAGCCCACTGTCTCTCAGGGTAATAGCCAATTCATTGTTTAAAGGAAAATGAAAAAGAGCGGCGCAAAGACAAGAGAGCACCCCCCTGAAGGCAGTTACGTTCTCAAGTGCTAAAGAGTCATTTTAGTGCCTCACCATTGATGTTTCTTCAGCGTTCACCTTGTACACACTCTTGTCCTGAGAGAGCTCGCTGATAACGTGACTGAGCAGCGCTTCGAAACATGTCTCAGCATTCGTAGCATTCTGTGGCAGAAAATCAAAACGTTAACAGTAAGTAATTAAACATTAAAAGGGCAAGATTTACTCTTTACTCAAGCCGAAATCCTCTGATGCTGAATCAGCTTCAATCTATTTTTCCCTGTTTGATCTGAACTGAAGGGAGAATATCAAACCACAGGATTTTGTTTGGCTGGTGATGAAAAAAACTTTCCATATTGTTGTCGTCCCTCCCAAAGCCTTTGTCTATTGAAGGGGAAAGACTCTGATACACCTATAAAATCAGGAATTAACATGAACTCCAACATGACAAATATTGGTCTTTATCCTGGAAGGCTTGTGTGGTTATTCAGTTATTCTTTTAAGCAGCTAGTTTAATACTGATGCCTCTACAGTTTATGACCTACATAAGCAAATGAGACCATCAGCAAGAAGACTGGCACAGAAGGGCTCAGAGTCGGGTTCAAAGCCACGCCCCTCCTGCTGCGAGGTCACAGTCACGATAATCAAGCTGCGACGATAATAAATAAAAATGAATTATCAATCTATTGTCATTTTCAAGTAGCCTATATAAATGTGAAATTTCGATCACACTTTGCTGAGCACAATGCTTTCCATGTGCATCTTCCTCGTCCTCCTCCTGGGTATAAACGGTGCAGCACTGTAAAATATAATGACTTATGCAGAATAAGCAGAGGACAATAATTCTTTCCTTACAATATAACATCTGATAAGTGGTAGAGACATTACTGAATGTGTGTTCTGATAAAAATTCAACGGCTCTGGCTAGTATTTTATATAGAGGAAAAGCTGCATGCATTTATCAAGCGGAAGGTGGTAGAATATAAAACAGCAGTCTTATCTCCTCTGCTGTCCTTTGTCATAGATTTATAGGGGAGGAATTTCAACTCCATGGATTTCATTCCTTTAGGCTCTGATCTTTCTTCAGACTGCATCTTTTTTAACAACTTCAGTTTAATTACAGTGGCGTTCGACCAAATATGGATGCCGTCCTTATCGTGGATTTGAAATCCATCTTAATGGCAGTTCGTGGATGCATGCACTACTGTTCATGACAGTGTAGTAGGAAGATACTAATCCAAACCTCCATTATGGATGGAAACACCCTAAAGGGGAGGGTTTCAGCTATTTGTCTTTTGACTTTCAAACCAGCTACTCACTAATACAGATTTAATAGACTGAAGATAGATAGCCAATTAATGAAACACTCTCCGGCAATCACACTTTTCCAGATAATGAAGATCGACTGTGGAAATCACGTAAATGAAACCGAAAGAGGCTCCATTCATCTCAATACTAAGTCATACGCAATGATTTACTGTTGCTGTAGAGTGGTTCTAGGGAACAATCAGAGGATACAACTGGTTCAACAAGCAGGGGATACAAGTAGACTTTTAGCACTCTTTGAAGATGTTACCCAGCAGGGTTAGACCTGCACCCAGAGCAGAAATACAGTGAGGTTCTCCTTACACATCTCTTTCAGCAGGTTTTACGCTGTCGTAAGTCCTGGGTCATTATCTTAACAGCATGACCACCTCTTTTGACCTCTTTTAAAAACAATATAGAGAGATATACTGGCTACAGTAGACCTTCCAAACAAAAAGCAAAGGAAAAGCAACAAAACAACAACAAAAAAATTATTTTAATACAAATGAAAGCAGCAACAAGGAACTTTCACATTTGTAGATCTTGTATATTTAGGTCATTTTCAGGCATCAGTGTTCAATTGAGACTGTTTCATAACCAGTTATCAACTCCTTGCTTTAAGTAATAAGGAGTCTATTACATCACTTTCAGTGAGGTTAAGTCCATTTCTCATGTCTACATCCATAAAGCCTCTGAGCATTACAGTGATAAAACACATTGGAAAAAGACCTGCTGTATGTGCAACACTGGAAAATAAGGGAAGTAAGTTTGGCACCAGCCTGTCATTATGAATCAGGCTGCGTGGCCTCACTTGTACCTTCTTGAGTGCTCCGGATGTGCTCCAGGCCTGCCTTTCCTCCGGGCTGAACTTGGTTGAGAGTGCAGCCAGAGCCTGGGTGAACTGCAGGTTGAACAGCATCTTCACCACACAGGTGAAGTGCTCTGCACAGGGAGAGAAGGTGACACTGATTATATAAACCAAGCCAAGTGATAACAGACAGAAGTGGAGAATTTACAAATGATTCAAGAATAAATAAATATAAAATATATTCTAGATTAATAAAAGCTCTTCCAAGAGTGTTGGCAGCTATTCACTGAGGCATTGTGTTTGGTTTCACAGAGAGCCTCACCGAACAGCGTGCAGGATAATTAGTGGAGTGTTTCAGGTGGAAAATGTAGCCTGAAGGATATTTAATTTTGGTTCAAAAGGACAACAAAGAGGGCCATTTGTTTTATCCTTCAGCAAAGGGCTGCTGACAGCTCCACTGTCCTGGTCACTGTGACAAGTGTCAGTACACACAATTTAAAGGTAGAACTAAAAAAGGAGGCTGTCCCTTTACAGCCATCAAGTGCAAAGGTATCCTGAGGGACAGATCATGCCTTCACCTTTTCATTCATCTCTCTAAAAAAATCCCTGTAACAATGTTACGCTACATGCTGGGTAACAGCACGACCTTGAAAACAATCTGACAAACAAACAATCCTTAAATAAACAGACTAACAATATCTACCTATAATTTTAACTGTTTAAAAGTAACACTTGCATTTTCACAATGTTAAAACAATTTACAATTGTAGGGTTTTTACAGCTTTTGGCACTTTCAAGGTATGTAAACAATTGTTTTATTTCAAATAATAACTTTGTTTGAAGGATTGTTCAAATTAAGCGCCAGATAATATTGAAAATCCAGAATTTTTCAAAGAGTACATTTGAATTCACATGTATTCCTAGCCTCGAAAAAGCATAATGCATAAAAATAAGCATTTTCTAAAGTCTCAAGGCTATGTATGAACCCTGTAATTGTCCCTGGCAGCGGTCAACTTGATTCATTCATCAATGAAATGATCTGCCTGCTGTGGCATTTCTCCCATTAAACAGACTGCACTGTGTTGGGCCAGGTCTTTAGGTGGCCCTCCACCTTCTCTAGTGAAGGGCTAAGATGGAGGAGATGCAGCAACGGGCCACAGATGAAGGGCACGCGTAGGAGGTGCAGCCCTCCCATCACCGGGGTCACGTCTCTCTGATCTTCACGGCCAAATCACGGCAACAGGAGCGTAGATAAGAGATGTGAAATGCTTCTTTCCAGCACTCAGCCCTGATTACTACTGATAATGGTGCTGTCCTTGTGGAGCAGCCACTGAGAGACTCCCTATTCTCTTGCAGTGTTACAAATAGACATGGGAAGTTTACCTTTTCGCAGAGGCTGAGGCATCGTTAGCACAAAGATAATCAGGAGGGATGGAACATCTCGAAACAGCATGGGGACCTCAGGTCTCTCTTCATTGAAGCCACTGCGAAACATGCAGAACAGATTTTCTTTTAGAAACTCAAACCAGGTTTGTGCAAATAGTGAAATACAGGTAGAGGAGTACAGAAGACAAGATATGTACTGCTGTGGATAGGGACAGCAGCAAAATGTATTTAACCATCTCAAAAAAGAAAATTCACCTTGAAGAGCACATGAGTTGCTGGTCTATCACTACTGCCTTGATCGGTTAGTTTGTTTGCATTAGTGTTTTATTTTCATGTTTTAACAGATTTGGTTAGGATTCACCAAAGTCACAAATTAACACAAACAAACAAACTGATAGAGACAGCACTGGTCCAGAAAGTCATTATTCTGCAAGGTAAAATGATGTTTTCTTCAAAGATCCGATATAATGGCCTCAGTTCCCTGTCAGAAAAGGCTGTCAGACAGCAAAGTTAAGCGGTGAAAATACTCTTGTACATCTAAACTGATATAGATGTGTGCAAGTCTGACCACCATCCACTGTAGGTATGGATATGTACCTCATACAACCCCACTTAAAAAAATCCAACCATTCCTTTAATGTAATGTATTTAAATATGTTGGTCCACCGTCTCTCAAATACCATGTGAACATTGTCTCTTCCCGTCAATGTACTGTCATTTTAATAAAGCCCTAAGGAACATTTATGTCTGAGCGCTGAAATCCATCATTTTAACAGCTTGATGAAGGCAGAAAGGTTTTGCATTGGCTGTCTGAAAAGGACTTTAAAAAGGTATGACAGCAAAGGTCTTGCTGGGTATATAGTTTTAAATTTGCTTAACAAATACGTGGCATGAAAAGGCCCTTTTCTTGCATTTCCCGATCAACTTCCTTAATGCAGCCCTGGTTACATATTCACGTTGTGTGCCATCTCCATTTAAATGTCTTCTTGTTATGTTGAGGTTCCAATCTCCGCTCTTCTCTTGAAAGGCCTCGGGGGCTTTGAATGAGAGGGACTGCACTAAAAGAATAATACCCTCCATTACCAAAGCACTCACCAGTTAATTCCACTGTGTACTGGAGGAAAGCCTGAGAGGACGGAGCTTTCAACCTTGCTAGGACCACTGCATGCAAACTATATTTGTAGCTGTAAAACCTTTATACATTCCTCTTTGGTTTATCCAAGAGAAATACGTCTGTAATCTATGTAGAAACATCTCTCTTTGTCCTATTTAACTGGGCTAGATCAGGTTGACTGCCTAAGGGTGTCAATGACAGTGCTCCCTCCTGAACCCCTAACAAAGTATTTTTAAACACCAATGGCTCCTCTGAGAACACAGCATGGCTGTGAGCACTTTAACAGTAACAGGTGTAGAAGCTGTCTTACAACACTAATAGGGAGGAAAGGTTGTTCAAGCTCATCTTGTATTGTTAAGTGCTGCCAGAAGCTTTTTTTTTTTTTTACACCATCAATCCTGAATACCAAACACGTCTATGCATAAAAAACAATTTCTAACATACAGCAGTGATTCAAGACAGAGAAAGAAAGTGTGTGGTGGAAACTAATCCTTTTGTATTTTATTAAATTTGGGTTTCTGCTGAAGCTCGGTGGGAAGCTGGGAGCGGAGATGCTGTGCTGTATGGTGTTGGTGTGGTGCACTTGTTCTCAGTATTGTGAAATTGACAGGGTCGTTTTGCTCTTCGCCGAGTGCCCGGTAATTTGCCAGATGCAGCAATTATTGGTATCTATGGAAACCACGCATGGTCCCTTTTCTGTTTTTAGCTCCTCTTTGTGTGGAGGAAAAGCTGTCGGGGGCAGGGAGAAATGGTGGCATTTAGGGAGAGGACAAAGTGGCCCTTTGATTGCATGTTTATGTGATGAATGAAAAGTGAGAGGCAAAGTGCAGACTGGGGGGTACATGACCAAAAATATGAACAGATTTAAAGATTTGCTGTGTAGCAGAGGTACTTTAGAGAGAACTCACTCTGCCTCCCTGCTTTGTGTGACCTGAGTCAGCTTAGTCCAGGGGTTGTAGGCTGAATCAATGCTGTACAGACGCATGTGCATGGCCAGCACATGGAACAGCTGATCTGAAAGAGAGAAAAAAAACCACCACATCATTGTTATGTTCCCGACGAGGTCTGACAGGAAAAAAAACAGCAAGTGTCTGTTTATCTCCATTGTCACACCCCACCAGCAACCAGTGTAGATCAAATGATGAAAGCAGTTGACTTGAACTGACTGCAGGCTAATGGTTTGGCTCAGATAAAACCAGGCCAGGCCAGATGGATACATCGCAGTGCGTGATAGCCTTGAGCAATTCTTCGGTCAGGTCACACCTGTTCATTGTGAAACTAATAGAACATGAGGAGAGACCCCCTGTGTACACACACAATCTCTCGTGTACACACTTGCTTTTAATAGCAGGACAATTTGCGGTCTTGATAGTCTTTGTCCAGAGCAAACTTACAAAATATATGACATTACAGCTAACCACAACACAGGCAACAGCCAGGATATCATTTTAGATGTTAAGTTCCACAGTGAAGAAATGTCCCCGTCTTTCATATTAGTCTAAAAATAAATTATCTGATGAAATCTCATTATGCACTCAATCCTCTAAAAGCCAGTAATTAGAGGAGCAGAAGAGCAACAGATGAAAATCACATATGAATCATGTTTGAAACCAGCACCAATAAACCGTTTCATCTTCAGGTGAACTTAACAGCCTTCTGTATAAGTGAAACCTTTTTCAATAAGCAACACTAATCCTATTTAATTTTGTTTTACAGGGAATTATGATGCTGTAATGCAGCAAAGTGCTTCATATAATCAGCTCTGCAATTTGACTTGTGTGAACTGTCAATACTTGGAGCAACACTGCCCTCCACAGGTAAACAAAGACACAGCAGGGAGAAAGCCAAGTGCCAGTCTTTCATTACAGGCCATTTGTCCCATCTATGGCCTGTTTCCTCTCTTCCCTCACTACCACTCACCTCTTACCAGGAATTAAACTGAAAGAGGGGAGGAAAGAGAAGGAACAAGAAGGAAATGAGAAATAGAGGAGAGCTGAATAAAATCAGGGATTTCATTTCCCACTAAAGGAATAAAATTGCAACATGTATGCAGATGGAAAAGGCTATTTTCAAGCTTCAGGGCCAACATCTAATCACAGTTGTTTTCCTGCCAATTTAAAATGAAATTATACTGTTTTTTATAAAAAGTCACTTAGCTTTGTCAAATGGTGATATGGCATGTTACAATAAGTCTGGTCTGACAATGTTGCTATAAATTAAATTTAGTATTACAGATATATTCAAGAGCTACAACAACATTATGGGTTCTTTCAATCGAGCATTTGGTATTATTACAGCTTCTTCTCCGATCTTCAGCATCAGGGCTGAGCTGGAAGTGCAACAAAACCTTTTCAAGTAAAAAGCCAATACTTTATTACACCTGTTTACCAAAAATAA
The DNA here is from genome assembly GCA_903364295.1 of Serranus cabrilla. NCBI lineage: Eukaryota > Metazoa > Chordata > Actinopteri > Perciformes > Serranidae > Serranus > Serranus cabrilla. Next base: position 253,672 of record CAFUXE010000889.1, on the reverse strand, counting down.
ACATGTAAAAAAGTGATATTTCAGTCTGCGCTGCCTGCAATCTTTATCTTTAGCTTGGTTCACCATTCTTGTGTCCTCTTAGGGTATCTGATCATACAGTGGTGTACATGTTATATCATATACAACACACAAAAAATAAGGGGGGTTAAATAACGCAAATACAGTTGTCAGCACTCACCACGTACTGCAAGTGTGCACAACTGAGGTCAACATGATTAACCTGCCTTTTCACTCCTGACATGCAGGCAGCCACAGAGTCCTCAAGATTAATTCAGATATTTGCAGTTTAAATAAACCAAGGACAAACTATTTGGAGGCAGACTCTAGTTGATTTAGCCCTTTTCAAGGGAATTGCAGGCAGCTTGCCTCTGTGGTCCATCGTATCCTCATCAGTTGAAAGGAAGAAGTGCCTACTGGGAAACAGGCTTAGGAACCCCATGAGCTCTCAGTTAGCACACGTCTGCCGTTTTCTTCAAATCCATTTCCCTAAGAAGAACGAACACTAATGTACTGCAACTGAGTAAATTTTGTCCGTCAGCATGGCTACGTGGTTAATGTAGCTCAAAAATGGCAAACCTCCAGTGTGAAATCTCTTTTCAGCCACTCAAGGATGACAGGCCATTTCACTGCAGCAGCCTCAACTTTGACAGAATAATTAAACAAACAGAAAACGGGGTGTAGTCTGTGCAACAAACTTAACTCTGACACCTTCATTTACACTTACTGTTGCAAAATCCCTTCATCAACAAATATTCAATAAGATGTTGATGAGTCACCAATACAATAAATGTTGGTAGTGTTTGATGTTCAGCTTTGTCTTTGAGGAACCGAGATCACAGTTTTCATTGTCCCCTATACTAAACACATGCCCTTGTCAGCTGTCACACAGTCAAGTAAGACAGCACTTGACCCATTTGTCTGCTCCATTTACCCTGACTGCTCCCAACAGCCTGCCTGGGACAGCATCTATCCTTGCCTGCCATTGCTAATCAACTCCTTGTTTTTTTTTTTCTTTTAATGGTTCAGCCGTAACACGGAAGAAAGGGTTTGATCTCAAGTCAGACACTTCATTACACAGGGGCTCATGGGAAATGATGTAAAGCCACCTGCAATAACACGTCACTGTAATTGTCAACAGCAAAATACATCTGACATAACGCTGCATTGAATTACCATTTAATTCAAGAAGCAGCGGAAACACAAAGCACAATCAAACAGTCAAAAGTCAGCATAAGTAAGGAACCAAAGAAGATATTTCCCCCTGAAACAATATATCAAACTTTACACATTTCATAACAGCAAACATATAGGATTCTGAGGACAAACTGTATTGTAAGTAGGGCTTAATAGGTAATTGTAAGTATTGTGGTGGTGCAGACATGTCCTGGCCTTCAAATAGAACAGATTTAAGAAAAAATCTTTAAGCAGAGAAAAAAAGATTTCACACCATTTCAATTTCTCTTTGAAACTAATAATAACAATGCCAAAATGATCACTCTCCCCAATATTGTTAATAATATCGCTATTGCAATATCATTTTAAATAATCTTTATTTTTCCCCCAGGTAAGATATAGAAAATGAAGAGCTCTAGGAGCAGCTACTCACTGAGACATGAGCGTTTGGCAGCTGCACTGGCTCCTCCTGAACACAAGTTTCCTCCCCGGTGCACAAGTTCCAACTCCAGGTTGGTCCTGAGGAGACAGAGGCATGACTATTATTAGGCAGCTTGTATCATACATGAAAACAGGTCAACAAATGCTTGTATAAAACACACAAACAGACATATGAAGTCAACTATTATTGCCAAGCAAAACCTTTTAAAGGTATATTATATCTATGAGTGATCATTTGCCTTTCAAATCACTCACAATGTCAAGCTGACAAAATTCTTTATAGAATATATAATACAGAAAAGGATCGTTGGGGGACCTTGTTAGTTTTTATTTCATTTTGTCATAAAAATACTCAGTAATTGACCAATACAGAACATACAGTTCTGATGTTTATTAAGCTATTTATTCTATTTTTCTTCATACATTTGCTTTACCAGGACAAGAAGCACTGGCTTTTCATTAATTGACATCATGCAGTATTGCGTGACAAGCAACTTAAACCTGAACATTAATGTATAGTAAAAGAAAATTAACTAGTGTGTGGGATTTCTGGCTAAAGAATAAGTAGGGGGCAGGTTATTTACATTAAATGAACAAGTGTGCCAACATGTGCAGGGACATTGTGCAGAGAGAATTTAGAAAATGTTTATATCACAATATTCAATTAAAATATGTGTATATGTATGTACTGAGCTGTGCAGTAGAGAGCACAATTACTTTTAATATAAGTTCATTTATTTATTTAAAATTAAACTGTTGTCCGGTATCTAAGAAAGCAAGTAAAAAAGTCCTTTGTCATGTATTACAGGTTACACAAAAATGGTGAATCTTGGGTGCAGTATTCCTTTTAAAGAAACGTCATTAAAGCAGACAGGATGGAGGTATTGGGATCATTATATTCAGCTTTCGGTTATGTAGCCTGTCTCTTTTACCAGTTTGATTAGGAAGATGAAAGATGTTGCCTAGTCAAGCCATTTGCCATTTAATGCGCCTGTTTTGCAGCAGAAATTCCGTATCAAGTAAATGACAGCTTTCCAAGACTGATTTTACACAAGCTGGACTATTAGCATAAAAGCTGCTCCAACCAAAGTCCATGCATAATCCTCAATGTGCATTTCCCATGCATATCCAAACACATTTCACTCCTGAATTTTAATTCCCCTATACCAAAAGTGTGGAAAAATAAACTAAAAGCTCTAACAAAGTACATAGATGGTGAAAACAGATAGGTATTACTAAAATAAGACTGATCTAGCCCTGTTTTCATCTCGCCACTGGCCATTTCTTTCTATGGGCCACGGAGGTGGGGGCAAATCCTTGGGTTTCCTGGGAGAAAAAGCAATTTCACATAGATAATGCAGCCACGGTGAAGCTCCATCTGGCTTTTGCTGATAAGAGTGCCCCTGTGACAAAGGAATTTTCCACTCCTCAGGCAATTTGCGCTGTTCATTGAACTTCAGAAAGCCAACAGGCACCCAGACACACTCAGGGGATCTTTCTGTTCAGGGTGGAGGGCTGAGGGAACCACAGCATTGGGTGGGCAAAAGGTCTGGATGGTTATGCTCTAGGAAGGGCAGAGTTTTTGGAATGGGAGTGGTGAGAAGTTAGGTGAACAGAGAGCCAGACAAACTACGACCAGGTACAAAGACCTGAGAAAAAAATGTAATTGTTTTTTGGGATTACGTTTTTGGTTATCTCGCCAGAGGGGGAAAGTGAAATCAAAAAGGGACATTGCAGTTGCTTCATCATGTGTCTTAGAGCACCAGTTCAGTCAAAGATGCTCCATAACAATGTGGTGTAAGGGGAAATGTGTGAAGGACCACTTAAAAGACCAGTGGATCTAAAATTCAGACTGAGGAGGTGAAATAAATCCATACTCAGACCTTATAAGTGAAGACAGAGTAAAAGTCGATACCATCTCACTGTGGCCAAAGTGACAAAGCTGCTAATGCTGCTTTAGAAGGGCACTGTCGTAACACTTGCAATGCAATGCAGCAATATAATGACAAGCATGGAGATAACAAATACACCTTCACAGCTTCCTGAATCTGACTCTGAAAAAATGTAAAGCAATCCATATATTTGGTGTAAGTGGTATGCAACAACTGCAGTATTGAATTTCAGTTCAATTTCAAGGCGCCTTTCTGGAGTAAAATGTGAACAACGTAAGACTCCGACACTGAGAGGACACCACTGCCTTTTTGCATGAACAATCATTGTTATTCAAGCTGAGGAGCTGGCATTAAAAAGGGGAGTGAAAGAGCAGGCAGACATTTATCCCACTGGTTACAAAAGTCAGTGGTGTGTGCATTTGTGTAAAAATGTGTGAGGTGGTGCAGAAGGAGGACTCCAAGTTTGAGGAAATCAGACTCAGAGGTCAGGAGACACACGACTCACTAAGAGATAACCCGATATGACCAAGCCATTGCTCATAACTCTGACAGTATCGATGCACACACAGGTAGTACTGTGTCAGAATCATAGAAAAAGAACAGGAAAAAGAAAATGAGTATTTCCTTTAATGAAACTAGGTTATAATGCAACTTTTTGTTTTCTAAAGGGTATTCAAGGGTCAATATTCAGCCTATCCACACGGCCTCATGGGTCAGGTTAGAAGGAAAAAATCCTGACCAGAGCACATCAGAATACATCTATATAACTGCATACACATGTGTACATATTCACATGTTCCCTGTGCTTTTGCCCTTTAACAGGGAAGTAAAAAATGGAAGATGCAGCCACATCATCAAGCAACAACAAACCCATCAGCACTATAAGAATAAGAAGTTGGGAATTACGTAATCAGTGTTTAAAAGTGTTCTCAGATTTACTTTGACACATTTTCTTATGCAGTTTTCTATTGTAAATTTTCTATTTATATTATCTCTCTACTTGGCAATAAAACAGATTCTTCTATTAGCGGAGCCTTAAACTCAGACGGACTGTCCTCACCTTGCCACAGAGTACATGAAGAGGAAATCATTGTCAGGCGACCCTGGGTTCTTGCCGTAGTCCATGTATTTCTTCTGGGTGGTATTCTTGATGTCTTTAATGACCAACTCCATCTCTTTACTCAAGTTGGATTCCGTCTGGACAAAAAAAAGAACACAATTAAGTCTAAATTATTTCTTAAACGTATTTTGAGAAGTTAACTGAAGCCAAGAGAAACGGTTACAGTTTAGTTAAAGAAACAAATCAAGATCTAGCTCAAGAAACTACACAACATACTGAATTGAGATTGAATTAAGAGTTAAGTCAGAATGTTATCAAACATATACAGTTACTTGTCTGTTCTTAGCTCTCACTACTGCAGTGGCTGGCCTAAATTTGTATTTATTGTTGTAGAATTACAATCTCCATTTTTCAAAAATGTGTAGTAGAAATTTTACAGGAAAAAAACGTATATATATTGGATTTTCTGATAAATTTGAGTTTAGTATGTGCTCATTAAAACTTCAGAAGCAAAATAAAACATAGCTTGATGCAAATTCAGTATTCTTTTGGTTATTAGATTGGATATAGAAAAATATGACATACATCCAAGGAGATTATAGGTTTAATGACAGAGTTGTAACACCAGAAGTTAATGATACTTCAAGGATGTCACGAAACAAGGATCTGACTCAGAGACTCTCTTAGACAGAACAGCCCTGTTTCCATCTGTATCATAAGTTAACGCGGCCTATAATTAGGACTATGTTGATTGCTTCTAGTAATTAAAATCAAAGTCTACCAGCCACTAATGAGGATGCTTTTAATGACAAACTCCTGGCTTTACTGTAAAACTTACTGGGAAGGGGCCGAGTCTCTCCTGAAGATCTTCCACCTCCTTAACAAGCACAAACGTCTTCTTGTTTGTGGGCGTGTGCCAGGCACCAGCCTCTGTGCCCCGCCCGGGGCGACAGGGAAGGACACTATTGGCAAACTGTCGACACAGTGGGCACGTGAATTCACCCTTGTCAACAGAGAAACCCTGGAGGACCTGGTCATTCTGAAAGAGACAAATAAAGTTAAGTTTGACCTCTGCACTCAAAACTCGAAAAGAGGCAACTGGCACCGACCTTTTTAGAAGTAGAACGTGACAAATGCAGAGGCCTAAATCTTTACTCAAACTGCATCTACAGTGGATCTCAGGGAAAGTCCGACTAATTCTGAAAAAAAAAAACTCCTGCTCATCTTTGTACTGAAATTTTGTCGACATTCAAAACTTCTACTGAGAATTTTGAATGAAGAATCGATTTTATGATGTAGTCTCGTTACAATTAGGCTAAATCCCCAAAATATAAACAAAAGGGCTAAATATTTCCCTAGACTGACAAAAAAAATTGATCTTGGACTTTACGGTGGTTTAACATTATTGGAAATGTTCACAAAGAAAACCACCTAAAGTGCATTTCTTATATATTAAACAGATCACAGTAGCTTTGACTGGAAAATGGTTGTTGTATTCCCTTTACTAATGACTTAAATTATTAATCAATATTCATTGATTATATTCTTTCACACAGCTACTGTAATTAGATGACTAATCATTTCATAAGGTCAAGCTTCCTCTTACCCTCAGAGACTCCATGTATGACTTGTGGCAATCTATATGCAGAGTGTGTCCACAGGTCTGAACGTAGACGCCCCCGTCCCAACCTATTGACACAGACTGCAGACAGGAGCTCTGCAGAATTCACAAGGGAAAAAAACACATCAATTAGAGAATGCAAATATGCCTTCAGACATTCAACCTGCTCAGCCTTTTGTTTATATTGGGGTGCTGATAAATAAATAGATTTAAAGTTTAAATTAGCAAACAACCCTATCAATGAGGTATTCTAAAGCCAACATCTTTTAATGAACAATAAGACTGCATGAGCGAATCACAGGCTTTTTCAATCAGATTATATCCAATTCAACTAGTGTAATCATTTTTGGTTTGGAGTTGTTTTGCAAGCTAATCAATACACAACGCTGGCATGAGAGGCAAATGAAAACAGCAAAGTCAACTTTACTTTTTTAGTGATGACTTTTATACTTTTTTCTTGAAACTCTGCATTTTTATTGTGCTGTTTGTCACACAATCGTGTCTTTCCAGGGACAGCCATTAAGCGGCCTATAATGCGAGTACCACAAGCACTTAAGAAATGTATTCTACATCAAGGACCATCAAACATCCTACAGTCTCTTAAGCAGACACCAGCAGATTGCTGACTCACGTACAGTATAAACCAAATGTCAAGAAATCCAAACAGACGTGGTGAAAGCCTGTTATTAGAGCTGTTATTTAACACACAAAAATCCATATTGCTAATAGTGCTTTCAGCCTTTTTCCTCACTTGTGTAAAGAGGACAATATTTTCTGAGACACCTACATCTTTGAAGAAGCGTTGCATGAGCGTGAGCCTGACATCATGAGCCACTCCACACGTGTCTGCAGCGTAGATGTGCTCTTCATCAGTCGTCGGTAGATTCTTAGCCTCTTTGTTTTTGCAGCGGTGCCCCAGCACTAAAAGCCAATCACAAATGTCAGTTAATGCTAATGATGATAAATATGTCCAATGTATTAAGACTGTATATACAAACAAGATCAGGATTTGATTGGAGTTAATACAGCATTAGGGCTAGAAAACAATTGATTTAATTTGTTGATTATATTCTTTATTCATTATTTCAAAATATTACAAAATAGTGAATAACAGCCATTACAATTTACCAAATCTCAAGGTGACAGCTTCAAATGAAACTTAATGCCCCACTTACCAACAAAAAACGAAGATATTCAGTCTACAATTACATAAGCCAACAAATCTTCACCAGGCAGTAGCTGGATCCAGAGAATGTTTTTTGCTTAATAAATAGCCTGAAATAATTAACTATTTATCAACAACAATGACAACAACATAGAAAATGCTAGTTTAAAAATAATGATGCTGTTTGGTCCCCAGAAAGGACAATGTCATTATATACCATTATGGATCAACCGTTGGTCACTGGTGGGAGGTTTTATGAGATGTTTTTTGACGTTGGGGTCAGAACCTTCTGAGACATTTTACAAGGCGACTAATTACTAATCAAACATGCCGTTTATTTGGATGACACAGAGTGATGATCCTCTGTCCACAAGAATGGAAATGAAATGACCTCTTATAATGATAAGATCCATGTGCAACATGGATCAACATGATGATAAATGAGCCAATTAAAACAACAGTTCACAGAGAATTAAAAATAGTCATTTAAAAAGTGCAATGTTTAAGACATGGACAGAATTTTAAGACATAAAAAAACAACTCATTAATTATATATATAGTTTTGTCATTCTGCCGGGACGACTATGTACTGTGCTGCAGCGATATCTACTAAAATGAGCGTGCTAACCAGCTAGCCCTGGCCCTTCCTGTCTCATCGTACCACCTGTACTTTGAGTGGCAGCATCTAGTCTAATTTCAGTCCAACATGAGATGACGAAGAAGTCCAACTGCCCCAATGGCTTGTCATCACATGGAAGGAAAAGCCCCCAGATTAGTGACACAGTAAACAAAAAGATGGCTGAAGCTCTTGGCATCCAACTGTTTTTCACTTTTCCAACCAACCGCTGAAATTCTGCCCTCAATTATGTTATAAATATTGCATCTGAGAATGGAAAGGAATAATGCATGCGGTACCTGAGGATGCTTGGAGGAGAACTACTAGGCCAGTGGGTCTGTCCTCAGTGGACGGTCCGCTTTGTCCACAGATCACGCAGTCATAAAGAACCTCAGACTCCATCACTTCGGATGCTCCTAGGTCCATGGCTGCCTCAGTGTCAGGGGATTCTAGCAAAAAGTAATACAAAAATTCTAAATATAAGTTTGTTAAAGCGCCCAAACAAAAACTTTTAAAGTTGGAACATAAACATGGGCTACAATTATCTGTATTTAATGATCTGCAAGCATTTATCAGCATTTCATCTCTGTGTGAATAAAAAAGTATCCAACTGTGTGAGAAATAACAACACTTAGAGATAATGTGGTCTGAAAGGCTTTCCTTAAGGTGGATCAGAAACTGAGGTAACAATCCGCGATGTAGGGAGGTCACTGACTGCAAGCCATGCTCCTACTCAGGTGATAAATATCACATTCAGTCACACAACAGTGCTGCTTTCTAAGTTACACTGAAAAACAGCAATACACAGAAAATACTTCCAACTTTGATCTAAGTGTTGTTTTCATACGTCAGCCGGATATGGGAAGAAGACTGGAGTACCTTAAATCTATCAACACTTCGAAACATACGGAAATTCCCTCTCCGCCTCCCTTATCTGCATGATTGGCAGAGCTCTATAAATTAGTTACTGACGTGAAATTAGTTTTAAATGTTAAGAACTGTGTTCAATTTGAGCAGTAAATGTTGTGGACAAATGTCAACCTGTGTTGGAAATTGATTTATAGCTTTTTGGAAAAACATGTTCTCGAGAGAGGTCAGTGTGTTCCTGGGGAAATGAAAGATGCATTAGATGTCAACACCACAGCTTTAGCCCCGGGCCATCCCATTGCATAGAGGCACCAACCAACAAGCACACACACACGTGAAAGGTAAGAGAACAAGGACACACCAACTGTTGGTGTGCTGCCGTTTTATGCCTTCCACAGTTTGTTGCTCCATAAAATATAGAATATATGTCATAGGTTTGACAGATTTGTCTTTGAAATTTCTCCACTCCAATACAATACAGGTGACTTTATTTGATATGTGGCACACTTCAATACCACAACATTTTTATCTAGAAAGAGCATCCAGGTTATCCGGGGGGGCTATTTCTCTAGTAGAGAGCAGGTACAATAAAAACTGTACCGCATAATTCAAAGCTGTAAAGCTTCATTCAAATCTAAAACAACATTCAGATCCTGTGCAGCTTCTTTTGCACATCTATTTTTTTGCAAACATCTCCGGTGTGAAACACTTCAAGTATAAGCTATTTCCAAATGGTCTAGTGTGAAGCTGTTTTGTTCTGAACTGAAACTACAATAGTCTTAAACACTACTCATGTTTTTCAGTGACATTTGGTTTATCGTGTGAAAAGTCCAGCTGCCTTTGATATGGTACTTCTAAAAATTGACCTGGATTATGGAAATTCATGACAGATGTGGGCCATGTTAGGAGACCTTATTGCAGGAGGATGGCAGACTACAGGACAAATACCTCAATTGGTATGTTAGCAACTTTCTGAAGAAAATAATAAATAATACCAAATGCTATAATTCAGGCAAATTTGAAGATATTTGCAAACAGGTGTCTGCATTCACTTGATTTAAATTGTCATCTTCCCATCCAAATTAAATCTTGCTTTTGGTACAGGTGAAGCAAAGCCTGCAGTAGGCTTGAACTTGAACTAAAGCAACTTAAGTTAAAGCTCATCAGGAAGTGTGCAGAAAAGGTCATAATACAGTCCTGCCAGAATGGTCTGTCTGATCCAACAGCCATTATTCATTCACTAACCATGCTATGTCAAGGTAGGCCCTGGGAGTCCAGCCCACTATTAGTGCTTTGAACCTGAGTGCCCTCAGCCAGCAGCCACCCAAACTCCCACAGGAGTTCTCTCCTCTCAATTTCTCCTAACAGGCCTACAGAGACCACGAGCACGGACTAGGCCCACTGTCACCTTGCCCCGAAAAAAAGGTATAGCAATGATACGTTTATTTCAGCCAGCAGCGCTTTTTATTCAAGGGCTACAGCAGCAAGGTGTCCTTCAAACAAAAAGTGTTACTGTGTGTTTTATGCTTTTATAAGGTCTTCACATAAGGTTCACTTATGTCAGAACAAACCCAGTTTAATAACCACCTTCAATAACATAGATTGTCGCAGCTGTATTCAGTCCTGGCTGAGGCACCAAGGACAGTGCATAATGCAGATTTTCTTTCTAAATTTTAATTCAGTTTGTCTTGAGTGTAAATAAAAGCCTGTGTGGAAAAATAGATGTTTAATTCACTAACATTAAACTGATTTACATAGATACAGCTATATAATATAGATATATAATTATTTTACGTAACGCCTCACAATTTGCAGCGTCCTAACACAATGCATTTCCAAACTTACTGGATTAGAAACATGAGATGTTTACAGTAGGTGCATTTGTCAAGCACCTCCCACCTTACCTTTTGTATGTGTTAACAATGGGAATTCAATAACTGAATGTGCAGCATAAGGTTACTACTGAGATGAGCAGTTGGCTAAAAAGGTGAGCTGTCCTTTTCTTACCAACATCCATGGCAGTTTCCATGAAACTCTTCTGCCTGGAAGCGAATTCAGCAAGCAGCTTCTGCTGTCTCTCTCTAGCCCTCTGTCGTCTGAAAGAAAGCAGAGTGAAATATTATTTGCTGAACACGCAGCAACAACCCAGTATTTAACTCCAGTTCAAACCCAACTGAATTGCAATTATATTCTAATCAACTACAGAAATAATTAAGAAATTATTTCCATGAGAAAAGACACAGTCAGTAGGTGAAAACATGGATTGCATACACTCACAATGGGCACTGCTCCAGATAATAAGTTCCTGGTACCCACTTGCTCCATTTAGGGACATTAATCGCTATACTTCCACTTCACACGTGCATTACAGTAACATGACAGGCATGTCTGTGTCCCCTGATCAGCCAGAGCATGTGCAACAGATTCTCCCATGTACCAGGAGATGCAGTTAAATACACACAGCAGGTGCCTGATTTTAACAGGGCAGTGTTGTGGAAGTTGGAAAGGTTGATTATTGAACTCATATGGCGGGTTGAGCCCCACTCTGCAGACGTGCAGGGTGAGAGCTGACTGTAAATTAAGTCCCTAATAAGAGGACATAAACAAATGCTGACAGGAGCGTCACAGCTCAATAATTTTCACTGATGGCTTCAGGGGCGCCGACAACCAGCATGAGGAATGGGCAGCAGCTTCTCGCTTCTCGCTGCCACTGGCCGCACTGCTGCCTGACGGTTGCCTTGGAAACAGCACTAGATCGCATGAATGGGAGATCCTCTACCTTTACCTTTGTCTGTGAGGTGAAGCCAACCCAAAAAGCAGGCAATTATTAAACGGTTATAGGCCATTCCATCATCATTAGAGGAGGGAAATGGGAGGCACGGACTAGCGGGTGAATGTGTGGTGGAGAGTCAAAACTCACCAAGTTTGACTTGATTTTTCAACACCAGCCAATGGACCCCAGTTATGTGTTGGGGCAATGATGATGTACGGTGTAAAATGGTATTTTAAAAGAAATTGGGAAGACATCGACAAGTCTAGCTTTAAAGAAGCATCATCTGCTGCTGCTTTGATCACACATTAGTTGAAATGTACAGAATATCCGTTTCCTGCCACTCTGCACCTCCCAGACAATATTACTGTGATTTCTTATCAAGAGAAGCTATTCTATGTTTTATTTTAAGCAATTTATAATGTGCTCTGCTGTTTAAAAGATGACAGACCGGGAAGATAATGAGGACTTATCACTTCCTTTGATTTGACTCAAATCTTACATGCATGACATGGTGCTTTGAGTGATTGTTGCAATTGCGCTGTAAAATAATTGCTGTAGTGTTAAAGTTACAGATGATAACCAACATATTTGTGAAACTCATTATTTTACAAAAGTTAGATGGGCATCTGTCTCTGTCTCCTCTAAGGGTTCATGATTGCATTTCAAGATCCCACCCCTCCCGGAGGAAAACAACCAATCAGAGCCGAGTAGTCTCAAATGCAGCTGTCAATCATGTCAATGACCCTTCATCGACTGCACTCCACAGCCACTAATAATTCATATTAAGCAATATTTATATGCTGCATAGAGCTGTGCAAATGTAAATCCATAGTGATGAATATGTTATTTAGCGAAGAAAAACTATATATGATTATGTTACCTCTCTTCTTTATCCATGGTTTTCTTGTCAGTGGGACTGTTCTTCTTTGGTGGCACGGGAGGACACACCTTTCCACAAATGTCCTGGACGCTACGCTTGATTTGGCAGCTGCGCGTGGCTGCCTTGGTGAGGATGCGCTCAATGGCCGTAATGCCGTCTCCATGAGTGTGACGGCTCGTGTCCATATCCTCCAGCCAGGATGCCGACAGGGAGTTCTGCTTGGATGACAACTTCTGATGGAGCTTGATGAGGAGAGACAGCATGCTCTCCCGGATCTCCAGGATCTCTGTCACCAGCTGAGGTGGCGTGCCTGGAGGGACCCAGCGAGTGGAGGAGCTCTTGGGCCTGACAACCTGGGCGGCCTCTGTGTTGCTACGGTTGATTATCTCCTGGAACTTCCTCCTCCGCTCCGCTACAAGGCTGAACACCTGAGCTTCACGCAGGTTCTAATGAAAAAAAATAGAATAGAATAAAAATGTTTTATTATTTATTCATTCACATCAAAGTTAACGATTGGGTAATATTGTGTGACACACTTTATTACATCATGAGAACATTTGTTTTTGTATACAAGTCTGGTCACAGGACACAGAGTAAACATTAATGAATAAATTATGTCTCATACGTACAAAATATGTCACAGCACACAACATTTCAAGTATCAAGCCCACATCATAACAGCAAGATATGAAAACATATACAAAGAAAACTCTTCAATCCCTTCATTCCACCTGCATATGGGTGCTTTGTTAGGTCGGACTTTTCACACCAACGCAATTTCCTAAAATGACATCACTAGTAGCCTGATGGACTTTGATGGATTGGAGGGGTGGTTCATTACCACAGTCAGACAAGCAAAATACACATAAAAGTCAATTCAAATGCCCATTATACAATTTCAGCTGACGTTTCATGAATACCTTTGCTGATAGCACTCAGAACAACCTTATTCTTCTGGAAAATTCAAATCATCCTGATGGGCACACAAGCCTTCTGAAGGATAGCCATGACCTGACCTGACAAAAAGGGTCTGAGCTCCACTGTTAAATAAACATACATAATATAACCCAGTCAAGGCAACATCAATCATACTGACATGCGGTTAAAAAGCGTTTACCCAAACCTGCATTTCACATGTAATTAGTTTCAGCAGTCAAGAGGGAGGGAAACTGCTGAAGCGCAGCGTTATACACACACCGTAACACACCAACGCAACTCCTTTGAAAAACACTAAACAAACGTGCAAAGAAATCCTTTTATAATGATGATAAAAAGTTGACAAACACAGCTGCTAGTGGCATCAAAGCCGTCAACCTTTTGTAGAAATGAATGTAGATAGCTACCTCTCTCCAATTCCCTGAAAGACGGCGGGAGTTCTGTGGAGCAAGTACAGCAAGACGAACAACAATAATAGTGATGATACATGAAGGTACCAAACAAACAATGGAAGATGGTAAATTATTTCAGATGCAGCTAAAAGCAGAGCACAAAGAAAATGTGAGAGAACTAGATTGCTTTTGTTGGTTTATCATGCAAAGCATTATATGACTATTGAAAAGTCAATGGAGCACCAAGATCACTAGGATTTATCCAATAAAGCCCAAGAACGTCCGGACCAAATGTGATGGAAATCCATCCAAGAGTAATTGAAATATGTTGGGATATGTATGCAGGCGTAGTGTTTGCATACTGTAATATTTAACTGGAAAAGTAATTAACTACGATTTTAGACATACGAAAAATATCTCATTCTGCTTAAGAATGCTAAATAGCATGTTTGAATGGAACATGAACATATGAAACCACGCCAGATCAGCACTGTGCTGGCCCATCGACCAAGCATGCTCTACACTTCAAGTGTAAACGGCTAACCTTTAAGCAGACATTTGCCTACTAATAACATCCAGAAGATGCAGAGCGACATTGACATTAGAGTGTGTTTTTGGCATCCTAATGGAGTGTGTGGACACCAGATAATTTAAAGTCCAATAATCATTGGCCTTAAAGCTTGGATCTGGTTCTTGAGCATTTACATGTTCAGCTTTCTTCCCCAGCCAATGTTTTAATTCAACCGGGAAGCATACAGTCAAAAACTAACCAGCAGTCAGTACTCAGCTCAGCCTGCAGGCAGAGCTACCTTTTACCTGGCCATAAGAAGAAGCTTCAGTGCTGGTGCTGGGGGGGGCCTCTCTTTTCACTTCGGGAGCTGTCTCAGGGACGCGAACCCTCACAAAGTTGATGACATGGTGCAGATTGGAGAGGAGGTTTGTGCCAGGGAACCAGCTGTCATGGCAGTGCTCCTCAATGCAAGGCTCCTGGAAGCATAAGATCCTGTGAGAAACTGGTGGACAAACGAAGTCTTGGCAGTGAGGAGGGTGGTTGTAACTCAAACACTTATATCTCACCTCATCCTGCTTGTTGTCTTGAACCTGGTTGTCCAAGCCCAGCTCGATCAGGTACAGCACCATGCACAGCACATGCTCCGACATGTTCTGATGATCCATCCATATCTAGAACATATCAGATCAGTGGGTTTAGGGCTGCAACTAACCATCATCTTATATTTATTTATAAATCAGATTAGCTTTTTTCGAATAATACTGGAATAAAAACCAAATTAGTTGTTGGGTCTAAAAAATGTCCGCAAATCTTGAAAGATGTCGATCAGTGTATTCTTGGAGCCCTAGATGACATCCTTGAATGTATCTTTTTGTCTTCAACTCAAAGATATCCAGTTTAGTGTAATAGAGGAGTAAAGGTAGCATAAAATATTCACATTTAAGAAGCAGAGAATTTTAACTTCCTTAGAAAATTACTCACACTGATTATCGATTAATCAGTTATATAGTAGTATAAACCTGAGGACCAGACAAAGTATCATTTGGCAAAGGGACTACCATTTGTCAAAAATGTTGATTAATGCATGCTGTCTCTTTTGAAATAAAGAATTTCATTTTAAAAAACATTATCCCCCTCACTACTGATGCCTACAATGCCACTGTTGTTACAGTTAAACAACCAGTTGCCTGTCAGTGCTTGTATTCCAATATAATGCTAAATTGTACTCTCTGCACTTAGTGCTACGCCTTCTATTTGTCCTGTATTGTAACAATATCTTGTAACATGTCAGGATCAATTATTTGCCAACTCATATAATGAGTGGACCAATTAAAACCATATGCCAAACAGATGGGCTTCTAATTTAGCTCAAGGAGTGAATTGAGATGCAAGGGCAGCACTGCATTATACCGTATGAACAGCTGTTAAAAGGCTCACCTTGTAAAGGAGAGTGAATATCACAATGTGCAGCGTCTTGCAGTGCAACAGCTTGATGAGGCCTTTGTAACATGGATGTAGAGGAGTCCTCTCCTTGTAAGGTGGCCATGGGTTGCCGGTGTGTATGCCAGACTGTTTTAAACTAGAAGAAATCATCATCAACAAGAAAGAAAATATCAGTCAGTAACACACAGAACATAGCAATCACCACTCCCAGAAGGGTGTGAGCTCGCTTACATGCAACAGAGTGGCTGAATTTCAACATGAAACAAAACGATGAGAGAAATAAATGTTTGATATGGTGACACATCACATTGTTCAGAGTAATTCACTGTGCAAAAGGTTTTAGTCTATGCAACAGAGCAGCCGACAGGCAGCGCAGTCGCTCACTCTATTAGTGATGATGGGATCATTGTTATATAAAACCAGGGCCAGTCTGACAGGCAATCCATCATATTCAAACAGTGTGAATGAGCAACATGAGGCTGGTATCAGACTCTGAAGGTGGCAATGGCAGCTTCAATATGCGTCAAGGAGAAATATGCCTTGGTTTCATCTGCTTCAGAACACTAAAATTAGGACTAGAAAAGCATATAATGTATGTGAAAGAAATTAACCACATCAGTGAAATATCCATACTTTCAAGCTCAACCAAAGAAGACCCAAAATCCCATTATAAAAATACTATCTTATCTTCCAAACTACTATTCCAGACACACCCAGTGAGGAACCCTTTAGTTATAATGAGCATCTTCACTCGTTCCAGTGACCCTAAAGAAAATGAACCTAAAGGTATCTCCTTCACCTCCATGGAGATGTTTGTCTTTGGAGACGTCCATACAGCAATCAAACAAGAAAGATTTCCTCAATTCTATTACGATTTAGACTGAAATATTGATTTTTCTCGACAGCTATCTAATTGGAACCGACTTGAGCACCCGGCAGACCTGACCTTTCTTATCATCTGCCTTCACGGGCAGGTGAGAGTGGTGACCCTACAACCCTGAACAGAGCAGAGCATGATGCAGGTTGGATTTGTCTGCCTGAACATGAATACTCTGAGAAAAGAATGTACTTTTGTACTGGCAAGAATAATGCAAGAACAATGTGTGATATACAGTGATAGAAATGTTTTCATGAAATTCATCATCTAAATTATATTAATAAAACCATTTGCAAAAAAAGAAAGCAAGAGTGTGAACTTACAATGCTGAATATCTGTCCATTGCTGACTGGACATCACGGCGATAGACTGTTCTGAGAACGACCATGATGGGGTCAAACTCCTTCTCCCACACCTCGGCTAGTGGAGAAAAGAGAGAGAAATGTTTTGTAACCTCTGGTACAAAGTGACATTGATTCGCTTTTTTGTTATTTTCACCTTCTCTATGTAAGTGGTTTAAGCCTGCCCCCAAGTGGTCTGCTGAGGACTAATGACAAAGATCTAATGCTCAAGGCTTTGCAGGCCTCATATTCATCATTTTTATAACTTCTACTCATAAATAGTGACTAAATTTCTCCTCTCTTTTTTATGCCTTTTTCATGCAGAATGATTTATTTCCAAGAAACTCTGGTGAACACAAGACTCAAAGTGGTTCTTTTGGAAACCAATTTGTGGGGAAACTCAGTTTGACCGATCTTCTCATTAAATCAGTCAACATAATCGTTCTAATAATTTCCCAGTCTTCCTATGGGTGCAAACGAAATAATCTGAACCTGAACCATAAGTAGGCATTCAACATAAGTTTGTTTCTATTATATGCCAAACTATATCAATACAATTCAAACATGAAATACAACACAGTCATTTCTGTACTTTTACATGGCAAATGGTATAAATATTGTATTAATTTGCAGGTTTCTGACATTATCTCTTAATTAGAAAGGCCCAATTCTCAAAACATTGCAGTCTTTGTAACTGCTGACACTAATGTTTGCCAGTAGAGGGCAGCAGAGATATATATCCACCTCTTGGATGTTAATGCCAACCTGCAGATACAAATCACTCTGTACGGATGCCACAAACAAACAATGGTCATTTTTATTGTCTGAGTCCTGTGGCTCGTATACCTGCAAACTAATACCCAATCATTAACCACACCAGCCACTTCTTTGATATTCCCCACTATACTTGTCAAGGTTACAACAAGTAACCTGTTAGAATTGACTGTTTGTAAATAGCAATCTTTCCCAGACAACCTACCTTTTGGTGTGTACATGCCCTGCTGCATGGAGCCTCCAGGCTCAAACACTGGTGCTTTGAAGTCAGCCACAGCAGAGAGCATCTCCTCAAAACTACAACTCCCTGGAACAATGCCACTCTTTGGGTTGGGATTCTCAGGAATCTAAGAAAAGACTCTTAAGGAAAAAGACTTTCATGGATGATTGAATACGGTTTCTCTTTAACATATTTGTATTCATTGAAGTATTGAAGGATACAAGGTCTAACAGCGCGCTGTGTGTACGATCATTCATACACAACTGTGAGACCATCTCAGCCCGAAGGATCTCATCATCGGTCATCCCTGTTAGTGAGAGAGAGAGAGGTACAACATAAAGACAAACTGACACTAATTATAGCCATACATTAAATACCAATAACCAGAACTCAGTGTAAGCTATGGGGTTTAAGCAAACAGTGGGCTGTGTCTGTAAGTCAGGTCATGCAATAGTGTGTCTGTGACCACAGTTCCTTTAAAAATAACCTGTTGGACAGGAGGATTATAAAAGCGGGATGGATCAGATCCATTACCCAAGTATTTTAATGTACACTGACATACGATGTTTAACACCTTTCATTTCATGGTCAGTATTTTTATATTGTATTGTATAAAACGCATGCAGCGGAGTGTTTGTGTACTTCTGTTGTGAGTTTTTGGAATTTGATTTTGACAGCCTCTGTTAACTCCAGTCTGAACACTTTGTTTAAATGTGGTGTTAAAGCAACTGTAGGTCTTCATAGGTGTGGTGAACTTGAGAAATGTCACTAAACTGCATTTTTATGTCACTCATCCTCTCAGATTTTGGGCTGTCCCAAGTACAACAGTGTGACAGTGAGCCGGTGTGCAGAAGGCCGAAGAAGCCAAATAGAATTAAGCCATTTATTATATGTTAAAACATGTTTTATGAAGAAAGCCTATGCTAATGTGTGCTTAAAGAGATTCCTATGACCAAGACAATCTGTTAGCAATAAGTAAGTTAATCTAACGAGTTAGCATCTGTGCCATATTGTGACATGAATCAGTTTATCAGTAGAAGACAGTATATCGAGAGTTGGACTTGCAACTCTATTTGACTTTTTAAACAGCAGATTTTCTCCCATTGATACAGCAACAATTCACAGTGACTGGCCACATTATCTTCTACTTTTGTAAGATGCCTAGACAGGATTTTCTCAAAAGCTAGAACAATAGTATTAGTAACTGTAATTTGACCATAGGGTTAATGCAATTATACTGTAATAAGTTTGCTAATTTCTTGCTCCCTGTATACTCCATTGTACCACTTACCCAGGTGAACGCGAAGGCTTGTCAGGATGACCAGGAAGGTCAGTGCTCCTTCAAGCATCGGCCTCTCCTGCTCGGAGTCTAACACAGCATTCTGATGCTGAGACGCCATGGTCAACAGGTCAACCACTTTGAACCTGTGTGACAGGAGATAGCATATTCAGTGCTACTAATCTGCCTTGAATTAAAAATGTAAACACTTGCAATGCATGCGCACGAGTTAGTTAGTGCTTACCTCTCAAAAACACTGGAGATAAAGTAGTCAGGATCTAGTCTTGATGCACAAACCTGTAAAATAAATGAATGAAGAAAGAAGTTCTAATATAGTGACTATTGTTCAACAGTGTGTGGGTGATACTGAGTTTTTTTAATGGCACAGCAATACAAACCTGGAGCAAATAGATGTCTGGGTCGATCATGGAGTTGCAGAAGTGTGACTGTACGTAGGTCATAGCCTGTCCCTTGATCTGCAGACCATTCCTGACCCACATGTTGCTGTGGATCTCTGACAGACATGCCTGCAGCCACACATGACAGAGTTTTAAGTATCATGTGGCTACAGACATGTAGATGTATACATGAATAAAAAAAACACAGAACTGTTTATGAGCCTGTACCTGGATCTGGAGCGGATGAACCATGATCTTCATCAGCATCTCTTGGTCAGGCAGGAGGCTGTCCAGGTCCAGGCCTTGGCACTTTACAGCCTGAGAATTTTCAATGACACAGTAAGCTTAAAAAACACACACACAAGAATATGCTGCACAGTCATATCGTAAGAGATTATAGCCCCTGACATACCTTACTGAGGAACATGGCATAGTAGCGGTGCAGTGGCAGGTGAAATGTTACTTGATTTGGAGCAGGCTATAAAAGATATGAGAGCCATGAGAAACAGGGGAAGAGACAGGGTGCTTGATAACACGGTGGTGTGGCTTTTAAATTTACCTCATCAATGAAGCCAATGGCATCAAACCAGATCTGCAGGGTCTCCAAACAGTAGCGTACCACGGTTTTGGTATACTCCTGTGTCTCCTGTCAAGAGAAAATAAATACATGTTAAAAATTCAAGTATACTTTTACCGTAAGTGCATACAGTAGAGGATGCTTGAGATGCATGTTCCATTAATCACTCAAGATCATCAGGAATGCAGACAGACAGGAAATATGTGTGAGAGTGGTCTGAGGGCCCTTTCAGACCTGCACATCCATCTTTCTTCCTATAAGTCTCTGGAAGACTTTAAGAAAGCTCTGGCAGACCAGCTTCATAATACAAGAGTAGCTTAGCCTCTTTAAGGAATAGCATGATGCATAGCAAGTGTGATCGAGAGGAGAAAGAGTGGCGGTGGTGGACGCACTCAGAGCAGACAGGTGTTGGCAATCGGAGCAGAGAAGAAATTAGCAATACAGTTGTCAAGTGGTAGTAAATAAATGAACAGTGCAGGTTTCAGTTTGTAAACACTGCAGCTCCTCATGACCCAGGTAAAGTTTCTGTCTTGCTTCTAAACTGCTGGATAAAGTGACGGGAATTAGTTGAGATGGAGAAAAATATAATTATTTTCTGGGAGGATGAGAGAGAAAGGATATGAGAGGATGGGAGAGCCTGTCTAAATACCAATAAAATACCATTAGAGGGAGAACAGGCTCATGCAGGTGATGACGACAGGGTGTAGGCATGTCATGTACAGTTCTTCAGTGCACTTGGATAATTGCAATGTGAAACCAAAACTAGCCGGATCAAATGCAACAAAAATGCAGTGGTTGCTTTCGGACCTTGGCTCTGACTTTTCGGTGTGAAAAAAACATTAGTGTAAAGATGGGACTTACTTTGACTTTGCAGTGTGTTAAGAGGCCCCACATTGGTTGAGCACAGGCTTCCAGCTCTGCTGCAAATGCTGCATAGTATGTCTGAGACTCAAATTCCACATGTTCATTCAACTCCCGCTTATTCAGGTTCATACCTATCACAGCAGGAAACAGTTTTAAAGGTTAGACAGCCACCACATGGTTCATGACTTCCTAAGGTTCATAAGAGCAACAAACAACAGAAAATAAATACAGAGTAGACCTTTTGTTTTGACATTTTGTTTTAGTGTAGACCTCTTTACCCCTAAATATATGACTTTTTGATTATGCATTCATTAAAATATCGAATTTGGCAAATACATTTCAGTTTTCTACCAATTAAACATGTCTCATGAAAGCAAAATAAATCTCTATTAAACCCAAGAATTTAAAGCAGCAGCAGTGCAGCATAGCAGCAGACATGCATACAACGTTAGAGTGACACTGTGCACATAAACTCAGCAAGAGGATACTCCGGCCCACTGTGCAAGCTGAGTGTTATTTTTAGGGTCGTGGTAGAGTTCACATGGCAAGTGAGCAGCACAAATCCTAATTCAGTGATAGAGTCATACACCCAACAACTCACTGTTTCTATGAGGCATTATCAGTAGAGAACAGGTGAGGCCCGTCTCTGTCTGACTAAGCACACTGTTGATATAAAAGTCGAACTGAAATTCTGCATGAGCAGGAGCAAATATTTATATTGAGTGTTGTGTCATGAGAGGATGCCACTGGATCCAAGAGCAATTTCTGCTTCATGATCATTAATCTTAAAGGAAGATATACAGCAGAGTATCTCTTCTAGATACTTGGTCTGCATTCAAAGTTTCCATTTATTGTGGAAATGTCTTCCAAAATTGATGCATGGCCAAAAAAAGTCTTTGAATAAACCATTTACCTATCCTACTATGACTTACCTTGGAAAAATGACACGAAGCTCATCCACAGCATTAACAATGAATGGTCCTCCAGGAACTTTTTCGCTACACTTTGGTGTGAGAGGATGTTAATAAAATCACTAACTAATGGCCAGTAGGTGTTGTTCTTCAACAGTGCCTCACTGCAGTTCACCACAACATGGCGACTGTTCTCTTCATCTAAAGGGGAAAAAAAGAGACATGAAAGCACACGGACATTAAGTTAATGGCACTTTGGCTCAGTTTGTATTCAGTCATTTAAAAACAAAACAAAAGGGAAAATTGGGTAGAGAAACACAAAATACCTGTGAGTTACACAACTTAATACCTGGCTACCATACAGGGTCACACTATTGTCTGCAGTTTAAAGATAGGGTTGCATACAAAAATTACAAATTGAAGCTTATTTCACTCAGAGCCTGGATAATGAGAAAGGCCAGGGGGATATAACATCTGTGAATGTTTTTTTCTGCAGATATTATTAAAAATACAAAGTGAAATTAACAGCTGCAGTTTGCCCTTTTGAAAGCAGTCCAGTTTTTCCTTCTTTAAACAGGCGTCATGTTCAGGATATTTTGTACTAATAAAAATGAGAGTGCAGTCTTTATGGATATAAAGTAAATGATGAGCCATTAACACAAATATAATGACCTCCTGTATGATGTAATCCATGACTCCTGGCCCAATACATAACAATGGATCTTTTGAGTAACTGCATCCAATTTGACATTTGAACTGCGACATTAAGGCTCCATCTTTGGAAGTGAATTTCAGTGTTGCAAAGCAAGAGTTTCCCCGTGTAGACTGTCACATGTGGTATGGTGAGCCAAAACTGTGTATCACATCAGCCACCTGCTTCATTCTTTACAGAACTTCTTTGATGTGTGACGAGGAGTGTTTAATCAGAATAATTAGACATCTGACACATCATGAAAACTTACCCTGAAGTTCACTTTTAATAAGGCAACTCTCCATCATGTAGAGGAGGACTGTGACCATGATGTCCAGCAGCTGACACTCCTCTGTCACATGTCGAGCCAGCTCCTCGTTGCTAAACAGCTGCACACTAATATGCACAATGCGGTTGGACATGGTATCTGACTCGTGGCTTTTCATCAGCGTTTTCATGATGAATGCATAATGTTGAACAAATGTTTTCGTAAAAGTGATCTGCCAGAAAAGATGAGAAAAAAAACCATAACACAATTAAGGCTTACTGTTATGATGATGATGTCTCTTTTAAAAGAAGAATCCATTTGCTTTCACAACCTAATTAACATGACAAGAATCATTTCGGTTACTCAGGAGTCTATGCAAAGAAATGATATCACCACAAAAGGTCAGACATGCATATAGAAGAATTGCATTCTTGTAAAAGAGAGAAATTACCTTGTAATCTTGATCTGGCAACATGTTTAGTAGGAAGGTGACCATCTTCTGAGGAAACTCGTATTTTATTGTCCAAAACAGCAACTCCTCTAAAAAGCATTTATGCTTCAAAGATTCAATAATACACGGGTCTGAGGAAAAGGCAGAAAGGGCACATTATAAGATGGAAGTGTCATGAAACATATACCAGGGAATTATATTCTGTTGGCAATGGCATCTACCTTTGGTACTGCTGCTTAGCTTTACCCTCTTCCTCTGACCAACAGACTGCCCTGCATCTTGGTCCTCCTGAGAGGAAAACAACAACAACAGATTTCAATCAACAGGTTTACAAAATGTTTACCATTAACAATAGTAATACCAAATTGAAACAGACTAACCGGAAATATTAAAAAAAAAAAAAATTGGTAATTGATTTATCATTTATTTATGCAAGCATCAAGTAAAAGTTGAAAATGTTTTTTCTACGTTTGATGCGGGTACAAACCTCTTTATTGGACTCATCCGGGCTCCCAGGTGCAGTTCCTTAGAAAACCGAGAAAAGAAAATTTAGCCACAAGTAGCCTTCAGCAGCATTTTAAGCACCTAGACAAACACATCCAAAATAGCGCAATTTGTAAAACTGAGATTTTGTTGAAACAGCCCTATTCAACATGTTTAAAAATAAGCTAAGCACCTCCAGGGCTTAGTCTCCAAATAACTGATGGACATTTTCAAGAATTTCAAAACCGTTTCCAAGCTAATTTCTACAGCTGACAGATTTTATGCAGTGAACAGTGTAATGATTATTGTACCTAATAGGACCATTGCTCCTGCACCTCCTTCAGCACCAACAGTGATATCAGCAGTAGCACCTTGGGCTTTCTCCTCCACAGACACCAGACCTGAATTCTTCAACGCTGACAAATACTTGTCATAGTTCTTCTTAGCATACAAATTCTCCTCTTGGCCTACAACAGTGAAGAAAAACAGGAATTGTAACAGTTACTTTAACCTCAAAATAAATCTTAAGGTAAAGAAAACTTTATTACAAACTAATGTGCAGTATTTGAAGTAAAGGAGACCTGGATTATGTATTTTGTTTTTATTTCAAGTTTTCTAAAAATTATCATAGGTGTCACAATAAAGAAACAAGACAATAACATAACTTCAATCATCTAAAAATATTGCCCAAAACCTGGACAGAAACCTTTAAAAATTCTGTGGTATGGCAATGCTTAATAATTGTCAACCTTTGTTGGTCTAACACAAACTCTAGAGTTGATATATTTACCCATGCTCAACTCCTTGAATGCTTGCTGATTGGTCAAGATCTTTGTCAGTACAGTCCTCATAGCGCCTCCCATCTTCGTGAGCTCCTCCAGGAAGGAGATCTGAGGTTCCAGCTGCTGCAGCACTTTCTGTAGATCTCTCTCAGTGGAGGTGTCTGGTGGTGCAAGATAAGAAATATAAGCATCAGACTCTGTGCTCCGTAAACATGATTTTGGTGATGTAAACAGTTGTATAACACTGGTTGCACAGCACATTCGGTTTTGCGAATGATACGCGGCAGGAGAACTACATAATGTATAACATTTCTAAATAATGGAATATGGAATTCTTCTGATACTAAGTTTCTGAAAGACACAGACACATTTAAAAGTAGTGCAAAGTCAATATTCAACATTAAAATTAAGTTTCATTTGGCAAGGGGATCAAATGATATAATCTCATATCTTTACAAAGAGACGACTGTATTCACAAGTCTTTTTACCTGCTTCTATGTATCCATCTCTCAGATATTGTATGATACACAGGATAAAGCGAGGAAGAACCATCTCAGACATCAAGAGAAGGTCTCGAGGTATTGAGGGGATATTCTCCCCCGTTCTTAACCGATGCCGTCTGCAAAACCTGTCAGACAAAAAATTAAATGTTGATGTTGCAGACAGATAAAGATTAGAGCAGCCATATCTCTCTCTCTCATCATTCATCCATTTTTGTTTGAATTCTTAGGCAGCTTAAATCATTATAACAGGTAACACCTGACCCGAGTATATTTCCTGTAGAGGCTCCATAATGGTCCTGCCAAACCCGGAAGGTTGTGTTTAAATATAGGTTTATTTTTAGTGTGTGTTTGTTTTTAAGGACGTAATACCAATGATTACAGCAAGGTGTAGGGTTGGATATTGGGTTGGGTCAGGATTTGAAGATGGTTGGCATTTGCTGAGCACTACAGGGCAAGAATGACTCTTATTCCTGCCCATACACATAGTGTGATCCATAGCAACACACAAACGACTACATCTCTGGCTCATATTGCTCCACACACATAATCTGGTGACCAGTATTTTGTTACTCATGATACCAAAGTCAAAACAGTGAGTAATAATGGGAGTATAGGCTTTAACATAGTCATGCAGTATGCATAGCTGATATTCTTTAATTTTGCCATTTCATAAGGTGTAACGAGTATGACATATTGTACTACAATTATATAATCGCTTAAAATTCTGACATGGTGACATCCTCAGCGATGTAATTCAGTCTTTAATTGGAGATAGAAGAGGACGCGTTTATATCACGATAATTAAGCCCAAAGACTACATGTAAGCTGTCATATATCGGCAATATATAGACATACAGAAATCTCCAACTACGGCTGCTGGTTAAGAATTATTGTTGTGGTTAGCCAGGCTGGCTAACACTCAGAGCAGAGTTATTAATACATGACAGGAGCATCGTAATATTGAAAACTGTTGCTGCCAGGCAGTTATTTGTAAGCATGTCTCCTACATAATTATCCGGAGGCTTAAACAGGCTACACATAGCAGGATTATTTTAGAAGCTACGTTGTCTTCCTTTCCACCAATACCTGTCAGAACCGTTAGTTAGCTTAGCCAGCTTAGCTAGCAGCTAGCTTGGACTTACCCACTCTCTCGCATGACATTACTGTCTCCACAGTCACAGGCCCCGCCAGCCTGGCTCCTGAACATGTTGAAATCATGGCCCGTGTGGTCTCCGTTATTGAAACACTCAGCACACAGGGACATGCACGGTGAAATGCCACAGGTCCGGCATCGATATGCCACGAAATTAGCCGTCCAGACCAAGCCGCACAGAGTCGCGTTGTCATAGGACCGGACCGTTTTGCAGAACTCCTCGAAACCTTCGCCTCCTGCAATCAGACATTTACACCAGTCAAGAGCCTCCGAGTCCGCCGCTGGTTTTTCGGGATTTAGCACAGCGTCGAGCAGCTCCTGAAGTTGTCGCACCCCGGAGCTATTGTCAGTCCGATTTAAGTCTGCCTTCAAGTGGGCGGCAGTGGCTTTCTTGTCCCGGCGCAGCAGCGACGCCGCCATCATGCACTCTGGCTTGTTGTCCACAAATTTATTTTTGTTGTCTTGCTTCCATGTTCTCGGGATTTCTCGCGATAGGACGAGTTACGTCGTCGCTGACTGACGAATTTCCCAATGCGAATTTCTAACAGTGTCTAGAAAGAACTATATTTCGGCATTGTTGTCACACCAATAAAGTCTGTCAACACCACTGCGGATTTGTCATTGATATATCTTTAAATTATCTAATTTGTTATGGGAAAATATGTGGTTTGGATTCTTTAAAAACCCAAGATAAGCAACCTGCTGATGATTTTGGCACAAAGATAGCAATAAAAACCCAGATTGTGTTGTTTTCCTGAAGAATGTGACACAATATATGTCTCCGACTTAAAATTCAACGGACAAGATGCTTTTGTACAGTATGTTGATGTCAGTGTTTTTCTATAGTCTGATGATAAACCCCATGGCTCTGTATGTGTTACTATTCTATTTGTAAACAATACCATGTATAATGGATGTTTAAATAAACTTTTTTTTTATCTCACTGCTTTAAATCAAATGTTATCCAAAGATTTATTGTTTTTCATTAAATTCCATATTTATGTGAAAAGTGGCCAGGAAGCAAACCGTTTTTTTTTTCATTTATAGTCTATGTATCTGTAAATGAACATGTGTACAATGCATAGTAAGACATTGTCAGACATTGTACATAGTCACTGCATAATCAGATTTTTTATATTATTGATATTTTATTTGGTATAATTAAGCCTTATATAAGTATTTGATCTAGCAGCGTCTTGTAGTTATGGCGTCTGTCTTTTTTAACCTGCTCAGTTCATGCACAGTCATCCGTGCTTGTTTTGTTTTCATGTTTCTAGGTAACTGATAGCCTCTTTCCGGACCGCCCCTCCATCATAAGACTGATAAAGATGATACATTATCTGAGTGCAACCCATGATGCAACCATACTGTGCGGAGAGGCCCCCAAGCATCATAGTGTACAGCATTAAATAGGTTAAATTATCAGTTAAATTATCGAAATAATCCCCCTGTCTTGCATTTTATGAGACAATGTAAATCACGTTGTAAATAAATCAAATTAGATAATTTCGGTTTGAATGTCGTATCATATTTATTTACATTTCACTGTATGTGTTGTTTTCGTTATTATTATTATCATTATTATTGTTGTTGTTGTATATTTTTCTGGCAGTCTTGTAATGGTATGCATAGTAATGTAATACCTCCTCATACTCTTAAAAGTAAATTTATTTCATACAACATAAACATATTACATGGAGGAACTACCGATATATGAGTTCCTGTGTCAAAGTCGGATTGTTTTGGTTGATGCACACACTAACACCGGAAGTCGTCTTCAACCATGCTCAAAATCCAAACTTAAAGCGAGTTTAGCTGCAGAATAACAACCGGAATAAACTTTAAGGGTTGTCGCGAAGGAATCACATAGGTTGGGGATTTAACTGTCGCCAGTAATGAAACTAAAAGAGTTAGAGAGTTGTCTACAGCAAGTGGACGTGTTTGAAGAGCCCAAAATCCTTCTTGAGCAATATCCAACCAGTCCTCATATTGCTGGTGAGGTGACATAATATGGTCAGAGGAGAGTTTGTTGATGCCACCCATTGTCCTTATTCACTTTCTGTGTTTTTTCCTCCGCAGCATGTATGCTTTATACGATCCAGAACACGTTTGATGACATTGAGGGTAAACTGGTGGCAGATCTGGGATGTGGCTGTGGAGTTCTCAGCATTGGAGCTGCCATGCTTGATGCAGGGTGAGAGCATCTGACCACACTCATTTCACTGATTTCAGTCATGTCAACTAAATGTGGAATAACGGATGTACTTTTCAATCAGCTTAATTACACTTTGCTTTTACAGTATGTACACAATTCTCTTCACCAAGGGGTACAAAGTAAAACATATTGAAAAATATAATAAAACTATATATCAGCAGATCATTGAAAAATGAAACAATTGACAAATGTTGCAGACAATTCATTTTAATTGCCTTCTTATTCTTAAAGCTTCTTAAACTGGTGTCATATTGATGCAGCTCTTGACTGTAAAAGAGCAAAATTGTTTTGGAGCCAATAATGAAATTAATTGTACAACAATATGAATTTCAATTTCCTTAGTACCCTCAAAACATTTTTAATGTATTTGTGCTGAAATTGAATTGTTTGCCTAGTTTTCCTTTTAATAAAATGTAATTAGCATACATAGTGATAAAACAAATGAACATTAATGATTGTTTTTTCTTCTATTGAACATGAATAACAATAGAAAGTCTCCCTTTTTAAGAATATATCCAATGCATAATTTTAAATGAAGCATCTTTAACTTTATTACCAAGACAAAATGTGTCCCCTGCTCACCAAATGTTGATGATGTAGCTTCATTCCTCATTTCTTTCTCTCTTATAAAGTTTGTGTGTCGGCTTTGACATTGATGACGACGCACTGGACATATTCAGAAGAAATGCAGAAGAATTTGAGATTCCTAGCGTGGATCTGGTGCAGTGTGACCTGTGTTCTCTGGAGGCAGAGGCGTACGCCCAAAAGTTTGACACTGTAATAATGAATCCACCATTTGGGACAAAACACAACCAAGGTGACTTTACAGTTTACCAGGATCCCCAGGTGATCCAGTAATTTCCGAGTCACATGCTGGTTTACATATGTTTTTATTCTTTATTCAAGGCATGGACATGAAATTCTTAAGGGCTGCTTTAACGATGGCAAAGACAGCAGTGTATTCACTCCATAAGACATCAACACGAGAGGTACGTTTAGTAACCATACTACTTTTCTCACGTTTATTTTACATACGTGTAACCATGTTCTTTAAATGAAAAGGTCCAAACTTGAGGAATACTTTAACCCTGTATGCCTGACTATAAAAATCTGCTCTGATGTCCTTAGAGGACAAAACTGTCTGTCAAAAAACCTGTCTAAGATGAGTTTTCACTTTATTCACTAAATTATTTTAACAACAAATATTTATTAAAGTTAACCCATTAAATGCCAGTTTGTTTACAAAAAGCTAGTTTTGGGGAAAACAAAAAGCACTAAAAATGTAATTATTTTCAGTGTTTTAAATGCTGGAGCTCCATAATACAGAAGCAATGACTAGCTAATAGCTCAATTTGGTTTAAAAAAATGCAAATACTTAAATTTTAAAACAAGGGCTTTAGATTGAAAGTATGCTTTGGGATCAAAACATGTGGGTTTAATGGGGACATGTGTACTTCAGGGTCTGTCTGTTTATTATAAGAGCTGAGGTAAGCTTTCCAAAAAAACTAACAAAGTCATACCTATCCTAAAATGTATTCCATATGCATTAACACAGCAAAAATAAGCATACAATTAAAAGCCAACAATTTTATTAGTAAGGTACAAGGGTTGAATTTCAAGTTAAGACCTCATTTTTAAATCTTTGACTCAAGTCTGAACCGTTTCTCATCCGACCGCAGCACATCCAGAAGAAAGCAAATGACTGGGGAGCAAAAATGGAAGTAATAG
The DNA here is from genome assembly GCA_903364295.1 of Serranus cabrilla. NCBI lineage: Eukaryota > Metazoa > Chordata > Actinopteri > Perciformes > Serranidae > Serranus > Serranus cabrilla. The sequence goes on along the minus strand of CAFUXE010000889.1, from coordinate 223,387 downwards.
CAGGTAAGAATAATTCAGTACCACTTTTCTGTAACGAAAAAAATGAACGAAAACACTGACTAAGTGCTTTCTTTACAGAATTAAGATATGACCTACCAGCATCTTACAAGTTTCACAAAAAGAAATCGGTAAGAAAATACAGTCACACTACTGAGGGAATATGCATTTTCCAGTATCTGTCTCAAGCCGTCATTGACAAACCCATTCACACAGATTCATTTTTATAAATGTTTTATTTGCTATTCACATATGGAAACTTAAAAAATAATAGCAAAGCAGATGTTCTCACTACTCACTGTAGGAAGTCTACAAGAAAAAAAAAAACAATGGCACACAGATTCTAGATGTCACACAGGTCTTACAAAAACTACTAAATGTTTGGGTGTAATTAAATTACAGTCAAAGAGTAGATTTATATTTAATGATAAAATCAAAACAATTTAAAGAGAAGAAATATAGGTACACAAATAATATGAGAGGCACAATATACAGGGACTTAAAAAGGCTGAAAACTGACGCCAAGCTTTGCAAATTGTTCTCTAGGTTGACATCCAGGTGGACTTCATACGATTCTCCAAAACCTGAAGCGTTCACTGGAATGGATTAAAGTTGCCTCTGCATTTTCACCGTTTATAATAAATGTTTTTACAAAAGAAAAACTCTTGTGTGACCTTGTGACTAAGATCCGTTTTCAGTTTTGGGAACCTTCGCTGCAGGACCGTCCGTGTCTTCTCGTTCTCTCTTTGGGGCTACAGGTGCTGAGGAAAAGCACAAAGTAGATAAGATGCAATGTTAAGTCAAAAAATATCTGGCAAAGATTTTAAAGCTTGGAAAAGATGCTGAACTTACCATCGTCATCGTCATCATCACTTTCAAATTTCGTCTTTTTGCCCTTAAACTGAGTTCTGCTATGGTCTCTGCCATGATCTCTGCCGCCTCTCCCTCTTCGGCCTCCTCGTCCTCTGCCACCTGATCTCCCTCTGCTGCCTTTATATGCAAACAAGACACATCAATACAAAACCAAACAGTAAATTATTGATATGATTTTCATCAGCTGCTGGGTGTGAAAGCAGCATTTACCTCTGCCTTTGGACCGGTTGAATGCTTCTTGTTGAGCTTCGACGATCTTCTTCAGTTCCTCCTTCTCCTCCTCTCCCTCCAGCACCTTCCATGTGACACTGTTGCCCTTGATTTTCAGCTCTCCTCCCGCTGCCTCTTTAGCCTTTTCAAATGCTTCCTTTGCATTCCCATCAAAAAGGAGGGTACCCTTTGTTGAAAGAAAGAATACATAATTTAAACCACATGACAACACTCTACCCTGAGTGTGAGACTGACAATGGAGAGGTTCCTTACCTCTTTGGCCCCTCTTGTAAAATTAACCCACTTTATCTTTCCATGCCCAGAGAACAACTCATGAAAGTCCTCTCTTGAAACATCTTCGAGCTCTCCTGCAAACTTGAGCAAGCGTTCCGTTTGTTCGTCCAAAAGCAGACCCTGCAACATGAGCAAAAAATTATTATGATGGTGACAAGTAATCAAGTGAAAAACAGAAGCTTGTTTAGCACTTAAGAAGATCTTACCATTTCTTTTTCTTCTGCGTTTTTCTGCTGTTCTTCCTTGTCACTGAATTAAACATTTTTTGGAAGGGGGAGAAGGGTGTCAGGAATTTTTCTTAACCAAAAGTACAGTATATTTTAGGACAGAAAGGTGTTTGTTGTGTACTCACTGTCTAGCTTTTGCTTTTGTCTCCGCTTTGAACTGTTTTCTCTCCTCTGCCTTCTTTGCATGGTAGTCTTCTCTGCAAGCAGGACATCAATTATTATATACAGTTTGTATTTCTTTGGATAAATTAAATGTACATTTTCTAGATCAAAAGTTAAACTACAAAAAAACATTTTAAAGTACCTGTAAAAGAACTGTAACCCTATCAGACCTTAAAATGTGATAAACCTTTGGCTGTGCAGACTTTAGATGTTTTATGTAGACGGAAAATGTAGATACCAACACCATTGAGTACTTCAGTATCATTTTAAAATGAGAGCACATTGAACTTTTTCTCCATCAAAGACAAATCCTCTTAGCTGGGATCATGACAAACCACTCCTCCTGTAGCATCTTCTGATAAGAAAACACCAATTGTCCCCCAAATGACTAACAGATTACTTCCATAATTACGTTTCTGAGTATTGGTAACAGAGTAATCTTAAACCAAGAGGCAGTACAACCTACCTTGAAAGAACAAGCATCTCGTTGTCTTTGAATGACTTTATATCTGTTCGTTCCAGGAACTGCTTGGATGACTCTTCTGTGTCAAAACAGATAAACACTGATCCCTGTAAAACAATAAATTCAAGTAATTAGAAAAGTCTCCCCAAATTCACTGCGGAAAAAAAACTCACAATTGGAGCTGTTTCATAATATATATTTGTTTTACCTTGAACTGCCTTTGCAGATTTCTCCTCATCTGAATGTTTTCTATGGCGCCTTTGCCGGTCAGCCACTCCTGAATCTCATCAAGGGAAATTTCGAGCGGAAATCCTTTCTAGATGAGAAAAGATATCAGAATGTGGGTCAAACAATAGAAAAACCTTTACAGTCTAAGAGAAAAACCCAAGAACAATATATGCAATGGAAATGTATCTGCAACGCACTGAAAACATGTCACAGCATTTATGTAGTTTGGCACAAATACAGAGTGCAATAATATCAGATGTTTGCTAGGAAAACACCTTGTCTATAATTTTAGACTGTATAAATATATAATTGACAATCTAAATGCAAAGATAAATGTTACGTATAAAGTAAGAATTCCAAATAACTGTGCACACATTTAAAAACTTACCATGTACACAGATTTGTTTTTAAGGGCGTCTTTGTAGTCATCATTAATTTCGGGTAAGGGTTTATCTGGAGTCCTCCTGATTTTGGTCTTGTCTGGGCTCATTTCCAAGAGGCCAGTCTTTGATTTCTGGAGAGCTTCAACGATGACGCTGGTTTCTGTAGTTAACGACCTCAGTCTGGGAACAGAATACAGACGTTTCAACAAATACTCTGAACTCAAGCAGAAAGAAGGACAACTGAATTACTACTGCAATGCACTTAAAGTAATTAGGCTCTATTAGAAAGTAAAAGTGCTGTCTCACAATGACTTCTGCCGACATAAAACTGCATATATATATGGGCTTCAGCCATTTGGATTTTTTCAAGTTGTCAATAAAGAGGCTTTCCAGGTCTACTCGCCCTGCATACTGCTTAAATTGAGCTAAATTTTACTTTATTTGTAGCGGTGCGCTTGTCTTTATGTGTGCATCATGTGGCTCACTGTAGTCTGGCTGGTGATGAATGCATTTAGAGAAAAGGTGAGGACAGGTGAGGACATGCCCTATTCTTGCCCTGTGTGTCATGAGTCATACAATGGGACCACAAACTGATTAGTCATCACTATCTTCCCTCAACCTCCAATTTTCCTTTCCTCCCATAAACTCATTAGGAAAAAAATCTCCAGCTCACCATTCCTGGCTGAACATGACTTTTTGTTGTCTTTGTCATATTTCTTAATGGAGGCTTTAGTATCTAGTATTTAGTCATTTAGCTGGTGAAACCCCAATCAGGGGTGTCAATATGAATATTTCCTATATCAATTTGGCCATGGTTTTTCCACACTGCGTGAAGGTTGTGGTGATTTGGTCAGTGACACTGACCATTGCTTTGCACAACAATAATAAAAATAATCAAGCAGTACACTAGAGCAGTTTAGTTTTAAGTCTTAGAGTTCTCACACACTACCGTGAGGCTGGAGGTGTTGTCAATATAGCCAGTCAAACAATGAAAACGTGTGGTTGCAGACAAACACGGACATTACCTGCAGTACAGGTACAGACATAGACAGCCACTTTATTTTAAGATCCTCTGCATGTGAATACCTCAACGTGTAGGAGACAACTATAACCTCTAGGGGGTGGTAAAGTTTAGGACTACATGGGCACTGAAGCAGGGACAGTCTCATTTATTTTACTTTTATTTATTTGCTGCAGGTTGATTTCTTGCATTATCAGGCTGAAACTGGATTTCTGTGATTTAAATTTTAGTAGTCATTGATACTTGGTAGACAGTTCAATGTTGAAGCACAGCAGAGAAAGTCATTGAGAGTGTTTCATGAGGGTTTATGGTAGATTTTTTCTTGGTTCTTTGTTGTCTGGGATACCTAAAGTATATGATAAGTAAGTGTCTTGCAGCAGTTAAACAGAGAATATGATAATTACAAATACAACAAACCTGTTGAATTTGAGCATCGTCTCCAGAGGCACCCAGCCGTCATCGAGCTGCAGTTGTTCTTTGAGGAACTTGTCTCTGGGAAGATTGTGATCCCCAAAGTAGTACTAGAAGTGGGGGGAATGACATAGTTTTAGAGCTGAATTTGACTGACGTTTTTACAAGATATAAAATATTTCATAAAATCAAAATACCTCTACTTGACGCGCCACTTTCATCTCAACTGGAGACATCTCTTCTTTCTTTTCTGCCATGATTGTTCTGTGTCGAAAAGAGCAATTCAAACTATTAAGAAAAATATTAGAAACATGATGGATATGACACATTTGAATGTCAATGTGAATTCACATTCACGAACAAACTAGTATATCTACAAATCAACAATTCACTAATCAAGTAATCGTTTAAGTTACATACACCAGAAAAATATTCTGATGTGTGTGGATTTGGTCTGTTTTATTTGATTTATGTGAAAAATTAAAATAATAATCACTGTAAATAATCATTAGTCACCTTTCTGATATATTTAGACATATACATGAGGAACATAAAATTATCCACATTCTTCACTCCATTATAAAGAACGAGCTCCAACAGACTCAACTGGAGGACATACTCTCTATTGAACAGGTTTAATCAATTATACTTTATGAGGGGAAACACAGAAAATAAATGGGGATTTTTGTAAAATCATCCACTCTAGATTGTCGCCAGTTTTTAAGCAATCCAGACATCCTGACATATTTGTGAAAGGTTTAATAGTGATGCTTTCAATACTGTGAACGCAGCAAGCTAAATCCCATCCTTCATTGTATTTATAACACTCAGCTGTTTCTATACTTTCAAGATTTCTGCTAATTATCAGTAGGGCCAAATACCGGGGATTTCCTCTTCCTTTTTTTTGATTTGCTGAATTTTCGGTGTAGTAGCTGTAAAACCGCTATAAAGAGGTTTGAACACTTGCATGCCATAAACAGCAACAACAGCACTAGCTCTTGAACTGTGTGAATTATTGTAATGAAAATGATTTTGAAATTTGTTGCAGGAAAACAATCCTAAAACAGTATTAGACAGCTGATTTTATATCTTGAACCACGTGACCCGCTGAATAAAACCTTAGAGGACCATTTAAAACGAACTTAAAATGAAAATTAACCTTTAGTTGGCACGAATAGGCAACTGTTTCAGTTTATGCTGATGTAATGCTTCTGTAATGCTGAAGTAGCTGCTAGCTTGATAGCTAACATGCTAGCTCAGTTTATATATTGCAGCTGTGCACCGGCCGGCCACGCTGTGTGCACGAACACTAAAAGCACAGTCACCCAGCTTATTAAGTTCAGCAACTGGGGCAGTACATGTTTTATTTAGTGTGACATTTATTTAGCCGCGTATTACTTTAGTACGTAATGTTAAATTAGTCGTTTACTCTGTGTGTAACTCCATACTAGCAAAAGCATGCTGCTCAAACATGCTAGGCGATAATATATGCCGCTCTTTTGTAAACCTACAGAATATTTCCAAGGTACTATACTGCAAACAAAGACCTTTCACAACACGTTGAAAATATATACTTACGACGCGTTGAGTCTCTGCTAGCAACACTTTGAGCCGTTCAAACCAAAAGTCTTCACTTCTCTGCTCGCACGTTGTAGAACTGAACTGCGTGCTACGGAACACACCGAGGGCCAAAAGACAGGTCGTGTTCGCGCAAACGGAGCTGCCTCCACGCCTGTGTTGATCTGAGCAGCTGCTAAGTGACAGTCACCTACAAAATGATATCTGTGTATACTGGAGGTCACAGCCACGCAGTGTCGCTGTGCCACAAATGTGTATTAGAGATATGTACCATATCATGCAAAAGCAGAGTGCCTTACAATAAAAACTAAAGCTAATGAAAAGACATAGATGCATACATACCAATACAAACATACTGTACAAATACAGTGTGTTCATGTAAGAAAAAAAGTCAATGGTATTAATTTTTGGCTTATTTGAAAAACATGCATTTATTAATATTATTTTATACAATTAAAAAATTGTTTATGTTATGTTTTTTTTTAATTTCAAGTTCTGTAATTAAGTACAGTTTTGACAGTACTTGTACTTTACTTGAGTATGATATTTCCCTTGATATTACCCAGAGGGAAATATTTTTATACTTTTTTTACTTTATACTTTTTATTCCCTACATATCAGCATGAATGTCAGTGTGATTGTTTAGATATAATGTGATGATGCATGCCCAGTCCCTTCTCTGGAGCCCACAGACTAATTTAGGCAGAAATCACATCATACAGGTAGTTATTTATTTATTTAATTCAGTAATGGTACAGTTCTATTAAAAACAATCAAAGTGCATCAATAGTCTGAGGTGGATTCTGTGTATATGTAAAGTGACGTTAAATAATACTCAAATACAGTCATTTTATTTCTCTTTTCAGTCTTTGCTTTCAAAATAAAAATAAAAACATTCTCAAAAGTTCTGAAGCCCCTGAGTTTTTTTTAGGTGAATTGTTTATCATATTCACAGTTTGGCAAATGTGTAGCTCTCTAACTACAGAGCCATCTCAACATCTGTGTCATAGAGTATCTGATATCTGCGGACTATTTGGCACAAAATGCTGTGATTAGGTTTTGACACTAAACACTGTAGACACAAACACTTCCATGTGACCTGGCAGGGCTTGGAAGAGTCCCCACAATCTCCCAAGAGTCCAGCTCAGGGTCGTATTTCTCAATGCTCTGCAGATACGTCCCCTTCGAGTAGGAATATCCTCCTGTTACATAAATACATCCATTTATTACCACCGCCCCGCACTCCATCCTCCTCTCCTTCATCACTGATATCGGTCTCCATTCGTCTCTCTCTGTGTCGTAGCAGTCTGCGATGGCCGTCTGTCCTCCCACCAAATACAGCTTGTTGTCAAGAGACACCGAACACAGCCCGTACTCTGAAATCAGAAAGACTTCAAATCAGAATGCAATTCTCATAAAGTGTATTTTCTTTCATATGTCTCTTCTTTGTCTCTCATACCTGGATGCGGGCTTATTGTAATAATACTCCACTCGTTGACATCTGTCCTGTAGACTTGGATTTTGTCATAGGTGCAGTTTCCTCTGTATCCGTAATGACCTCCAGTCACATAGATTTTCTCTCCCATTACACACGCAGTGGCATTTCCAACACCTTCAGAGGAAACAGAGGTTATAAGTATCATCTGACGAATCACTTAAGTCTATAAATGTTAATGACTAAAGATTTCCCATAATGTTTTCTGATAAATCAAGAAAGAAGTTGGGTCATTTTCTCATATTATACGTATATTTGATGTATAAATGCTGTTGCCGCTTCACTAAAAGATGATAAAATGCTTTGTTGCTTTGAAGTGAACAGTCGAGATAGCTGGGTGATGATTCTCTGTGGATTTCAATATGAGTGACCACTTTAGCAAACAAGTATTCACGTGATCCAGTAATGATGTGAAAATAATCATTAGTGCAGCTTTAAGTTGTAAAAATGCGAAATCATGTATTTATTTTAACTTAGTTTGGTCTTCTCACTTTCTTCCTGCTTTCAGCTGCTTCTGGGTTCAAGAGCTGATTCGGTTGTTATGACAACTAAAGCATATCCATGGCAACTTAGAAAACTCTAGTTAATGATGATGGACCCCAGATGAGGCTGAAAGCTCAGAGAGAGAAAAGTAAGTGGAACTTTTGTTTAGAGTTTTACATCTAACGGCTCTAGCTAAGGTCAAGAAAAAAACCTTTTAGCCCAATAAACACAACCAGGAATACATAAATAAATACAGACTCTCAATTATTCCCTTTAAACAAATATCTGCATCTGCAGCAACCTAATCACAGGTTCCATTTAGAAGCAGTCCTGCAGCTTTCAATAAATTATCTTCATCTGTAGATAGAAGGTTAAAATGTAATTTCTTTCTTTTTTCTTTTCTTTTTTTTTTTATTCCTATCTCTTCTCTCTTTATTATTTTGCTTGAAAATCAATTAACATATTTCTAAACCTAAAGTCCTTTAAACCTAAACTGCTCATGAAAGAATATGATAATTTGATCATTTGCAAAAGGTCAGGAGCAAACTATTATTTCCATTATTGATTAATCTGGGCATTATCTTCTTGATTAATGGTTTTGTCAATAAAATGTCAGAAAAGAATCTGTTCAATTTCCCGGAGCCCAAAGTGAGGACTTCAAATTATATATTTTATCAAACCAAAACTCCAAAAATCTAAAGCTAATCCGTTTATTATCATGTATGACAGAGAAAAGCATAAAGGTCTCACATTTATGAAGCATGAAACCAGTAAATGTTTAGCTTTTTTGTCTAAAAAAACAAAACACTTAATATGCAGTCATTACATTTTCTGTCACCTAATCAATTAATCGATTAATCTTTGCAGCTCTAATCTGCAAAGCCATGACAACTATGCAAACACCATCTGCTGATGAAAACCATGTGACATGGTTTAACAGCTACAAAGCTGACCCTGTGGTGTTCTTTCCTCTTCAGCGCATATATCGCTTAATATTTTGCATACCTTGGATCATTTTGGCCAAAGGGAACCACTTCTTTTTCAAAGGATCATAATATTCTGTCTCTTGCTCTGGAGCTCCTCCTCTGTATCCCCCAATAGCATAAATGCAGCCGTGCAGAGCCACAGAGCAGTGGTAGTATCTGGCTGTTATCATGGGACAACCCTCGGTCCATTCATCATAGTCACAGTTATAAACTGAAACTGTGTCCAGAGCCTCAACCGTGTTTGTTCTGTAACCACCAGTCACATAGATATTTGCTCCGAGTAAACTGACGCTGTAGCTCTCTCTGGCAGGATCAGGCATGTCTTTTCCCTGCACCCAGGTGTTGCTGATGGGATCCCATATGTGAACCTCACACAGTGGGTGCCAGTAGTATCCACCCATGACATACATGCTTGCAGACATTTTTCTGCTTGCAGACATCTCTTTCCCGTTGGATCTTAAAGCCTGAACGATCACAGATTTAAACTTCCCTTCACTGCTCAGCAAGCAATGTCTGTGCATCTCTAAAGTAGCCTTGAAGTAAATCTCATCCAGGTCCACATGGATGGAGTGCAGCAACTCTGCAGCACAGTGAACACGATTATCCAAGTCATGGGTCACCCATTTGGCCACAGCATCTATCAGCGCATCATCTCTCTGCACGGTGAGGTTCTGAGCAGCCAAAACTGATCTCATCCTCTCATGATCCAGCTCCAGGAACTCGTCCTGCTGAATGACCTCTGCGAACCTGCTCAGCATCACCCTGCGGGCCTCCCTCTCCAGGCCGGGACACAGGTGCAGCTGTGCAAAGGCGTGCATCCCCAAGCAGTTATCCACATCAAGCAGGCGGATGAGAAACTCCTCGCATGCTTGTTTGACAGAAATGAACTGCAGGAGGTCTGCAGCCTCCAGCAGGCTCTGCACGTTGCTTTCACTGATGCACACCTGAGCGGTGTACACATAGTTCACCAGAGCACCCAGGACGCTGCAGTCCACCCCTGTGAGCTTGATGACGCTGTTTGACCTCTCCCTCATGTCAGCTGTGAACATGACTTTGAAATAGGAGCTGCGGGCAGACAGCAGTGCTCTGTGGCAGTGAAACACCTGTCCGGACTCGCCACATTGTAGAGCAACGTCAGTAAACAGGCCACTAATGTAGAAATGCCTCAGAGCATCCAGGAGCTCCACTGGATGATCCCCATCACAGAAGTCGTATGTGTAGATTTCAGCCTGCTTGTGTGTCATGGTATCTGAGGAAAAAACATGAAAATATGTCAGTGATCATCAGCTGGCAGTAAAGCAAAGCAATAGTAGCGTCAGTGTCCCTTTATTTACCCATAAATCCACACAGAGAAGGCGACATTCAAGAGAAACTACAAGCTTACCTCTCATCCTATTTCCATGAATGACCCGTGCTGTTCACTCGACAGTGTGTCCTCT